>JAVYIG010015243.1:0-37139 GCA_035222895.1 Strongylocentrotus droebachiensis
GCGAAAGGGGGAAAACTGAATTCAGACGAGGAATATTTTCGAGAATGGTACAATTAATCGTCTTCTTTCTCTAATAATTTAATGAAACTGAATTCAGACAAGGATTAAGAGTCAAGATCGGTACAACAAACCGCCTTCTTTCTCTAATGATTTAATGAAACGTAAAAGTTGCCGCGCTTTGCGCGAAAGGGGAAAAACTTAATTCAGACGAGGATTATTTTCGAGAATGGTAAAATGAATCGTCTTTTTTCTCTAATGATTTAATGAAATGTAAAAGTTTCCGCGCTTTGCGCGAAAGGGGGAAAACTTAATTCAGACGAGGAATATTTGCGAGAATGGTACAATGAATCGTCTTTTTTCTCTAATGATTTAATGAAATGTAAAAGTTTCCGCGCTTTGCGCGAAAGGGGGAAAACTGAATTCAGAAGAGGATTATTTTCGAGAATGGTACAGTGAATCGTCTTCTTTCTCTAATGATAATAATGAAACGTAAAAGTTTCCGCGCTTTGCGCGAAAGGGGGAAAACTGAATTCAGAAGAGGATTATTTTCGAGAATGGTACAATGAATCGTCTTCTTTCTCCAATGATTTAATGAAACGTAAAAGTTTCCGCGCTTTGCGCGAAAGGGGGAAAACTGAATTCAGAAGAGGATTATTTTCGAGAATGGTACAATGAATCGTCTTCTTTCTATAATGATTTAATGAAACGTAAAAGTTTCCGCGCTTTGCGCGAAAGGGGGAAAACTGAATTCAGAAGAGGATTATTTTCGAGAATGGTACAGTGAATCGTCTTCTTTCTCTAATGATAATAATGAAACGTAAAAGTTTCCGCGCTTTGCGCGAAAGGGGGAAAACTGAATTCAGAAGAGGATTATTTTCGAGAATGGTACAATGAATCGTCTTCTTTCTCCAATGATTTAATGAAACGTAAAAGTTTCCGCGCTTTGCGCGAAAGGGGGACAACTGAATTCAGAAGAGGATTATTTTCGAGAATGGTACAATGAATCGTCTTCTTTCTATAATGATTTAATGAAACGTAAAAGTTTCCGCGCTTTGCGCGAAAGGGGGACAACTGAATTCAGAAGAGGATTATTTTCGAGAATGCTACAATGAATCGTCTTCTTTCTATAATGATTTAATGAAACGTAAAAGTTTCCGCGCTTTGCGCGAAAGGGGGAAAACTGAATTCAGAAGAGGATTATTTTCGAGAATGGTACAATGAATCGTCTTCTTTCTCTAATGATTTAATGAAACGTAAAAGTTTCCGCGCTTTGCGCGAAAGGGGGAAAACTGAATTCAGAAGAGGATTATTTTCGAGAATGGTACAATGAATCGTCTTCTTTCTCTTATGATTTAATGAAATGTAAAAGTTTCCGCGCTTTGCGCGAAAGGGGGAAAACTGAATTCAGAAGAGGATTATTTTCGAGAATGGTACAATTAATCGTCTTCTTTCTCTAATAATTTAATGAAACTGAATTCAGACAAGGATGAAGATCCGAGATCGGTACAACGAACCGCCTTCTTTCTCTAATGATTTAATGAAACGTAAAAGTTTCCGCGCTTTGCGCGAAAGGGGGAAAACTGAATTCAGAATAGGATTATTTTCGAGAATGGTACAATGAATCGTCTTCTTTCTCCAATGATTTAATGAAACGTAAAAGTTTCCGCGCTTTGCGCGAAAGGGGGAAAACTTAATTCAGAAGAGGATTATTTTCGAGAATGGTACAATGAATCGTCTTCTTTCTCTAATGATTTAATGAAACGTAAAAGTTTCCGCGCTTTGCGCGAAAGGGGGAAAACTGAATTCAGAAGAGGATTATTTTCGAGAATGGTACAATGAATCGTCTTCTTTCTATAATGATTTAATGAAACGTAAAAGTTTCCGCGCTTTGCGCGAAAGGGGGAAAACTGAATTCAGAAGAGGATTATTTTCGAGAATGGTACAATGAATCGTCTTCTTTCTCTAATGTTTTAATGAAACGTAAAAGTTTCCGCGCTTTGCGCGAAAGGGGGAAAACTGAATTCAGAAGAGGATTATTTTCGAGAATGGTACAATGAATCGTCTTCTTTCTCTTATGATTTAATGAAATGTAAAAGTTTCCGCGCTTTGCGCGAAAGGGGGAAAACTGAATTCAGAAGAGGATTATTTTCGAGAATGGTACAATTAATCGTCTTCTTTCTCTAATAATTTAATGAAACTGAATTCAGACAAGGATTAAGATCCGAGATCGGTACAACGAACCGCCTTCTTTCTCTAATGATTTAATGCAAAGTAAAAGTTTCCGCGCTTTGCGCGAAAGGGGGAATACTGAATTCAGAGGTGGATTATTTTCGAGAATGGTACAAGTCTTCTTTCTCTAATAATTTAATGAAACTGAATTTCAGACAAGGATTGAGAGTCGAGATCGGTACAACGAACCGCCTTCTTTCTCTAATGATTTAATGAAACGTAAAAGTCTTTGCGCGAAAGGGGGAAAACTGAATTCAGACGAGAATTATTTTCGAGAATGGTACAATGTATCGTCTTCTTTCTCTAATAATTTAATGAAACTGAATTCAGACAAGGATTAAGAGTCGAGATCGGTACAACGAACCGCCTTCTTTCTATAATGATTTAATGAAACGTAAAAGTTTCCGCGCTTTGCGCGAAAGGGGGAAAACTGAATTCAGACGGGGATTATTTTCGAGAATGGTACAATGAATCGTCTTCTTTCTCTAATAATTTAATGGAACGTCAAAGCTTCCGCGCTATGCGCGGGAGGAGGGAAACTGAATTCAGACGAGGACTATTTTCGAGAACGGTACAACGAATCGTCTTGTTTCCCTCATTATTCAATGAAATGTCAAAGCTTCCGTGCTTCGCGCAGGAGGTGGGGGAACTGAATTAAGACAAGGCTTAAGAATCGAGAATGGTAATACGAATCGTCTTTTGTCTGTAATGAATAAATTAAACGTAAAAACTTCCGCGCTTTGCGCGGGAGGGGGAAACTGAATTCAAACGAGGATTAAGAGTCGAGAACGGTACAACAAATCGTCTTCTTTCTCTAATAATGTAATGAAACGTCAGAGCCCCCCCCCCCCCCGCTTATTCAGCGGCTGGCTTAGTCGTTGCGATTTTTGTTGGACCAATTTTTTGGGGGGCTCCCCCCCTAAGAAATCCTGGATCCGCGCCTTGGGGGGGGGGGGGGGGGTCAATACATAATAACAGAAGTCCGTGATGGAATCCTTCGTTACAACGGTTTAATTACTTAGGTCTAATATGTCAGGCATACAGGGTGCGCCCCCCCCAAACAAAACAACAAAAAAAAAAGACTAGCATACTTCCAATGTGGGGTATATATCATCAGATTCACTGGTAACAGCGGGATAAAGGGCCTTTGTTTTAAATTAAGGTGCATTTTGAAGGAAATCAAATTTGTGTTTTAAACAATATATAATTTCATGTCTGTGCTTAAAGGTAATTCAACGTTTTGGTATGCGGTCATGAATTCGGTTCAAATGAACATATTGGAAGCATATGCCATTTTACAATATTTCGATTTCAACTCTTTATGTTGTATAGCCCCCTCTCAAGACAGGTATTACTTTAGCTTTAAAACAATGTTTCTTGACTACAATCGACCGACTTGCTATCCCCGTTTGGAAATTATATCTGAGAACTTCATATTCTGATATTTTAATGGTCGCAGCTACTATTTGAAATATTTTATATTTACCGGGAGCACAGAGAAAAAATGTATTATTCAATTTGTCGAAAGCAGAAGTTTTTTTAGGAGATAAATTTTCCAGTGCTTCGAATAGTTAATACATCCACAGGGGCATCCAAATATATCAAATTTTTAACGAATTACTATCCATCCAATTTTCAAAATTTCCCCAAACTTAGCATTACCTTTAACAAGTCATTAAAGACGCCTGAGAAAAAAAATGTATTTGAAATGTTATGTTTTACTTCAAGCTGACGTATATTACAGCTTGCCCAAAGCTCAGGCGGTTGAGGCGAATTGCCATTTTTTTAAGCCAACAAAAAATAAAATCAGTGCAACCATCATAACTGACAGTAATGATAATTAATGCCTCACAAAAGAGCACTAATATAGCACATAGACACGGTTTTGATCCTGGGGTCTCACTGTATCGAGACCATTGCTTAGCCACTGAATCATGACTGTACGCAGCGGGGTCGGTGTACGTCGTCGCCCCCACAAATACAAAAATGTTGAAAAATGCAATAAATTATCAATAATTCATTGCATTTTGCCACGGTCGCTAACAGGAAAAATATCTCTGTAGGGCCATGCATGATGGTTCAAGGCCCCGCATTATTGAAAGTGTTTTTTTTTTTTTTTTTTTTTTTTTTTTGGGGGGGGGGGGGTCTGTTTATTATATGAAATCTATGGATAATAATTAAACCATAAAGATTGGCTATTGATAATACAATTTTTGGTCAATTGATCTAATATTTATAAATGTGGAAAAACAATGTTTTGTGTCATTCCGTTATACAGATACATGCCCTGCACTATCAACTCGGCAAGATTTTTGTTTTCTTTTTTTTTTCTCTTATCCTCAAGCGAGGTTTTTATTTCCATAATAATAATACATTTGTACATTAATAACTCAATAATTGAGTGAAACATAACATAGGTTAAAGATTAAAGTACATTCAACAATTCTTCCAGCTTAGTATTATTTTCTTTGCTAAGACATTCATATCTTAAAAATAACCTTAGCAACGACTTGAATTCAAAAAACAAAGTATGTGGGTAGTAAACAGAACCATTAACAATCTTCTTAACGTAACATTTATAAATTGCATATTGCGCATAATTTAAAATAATATTCAGAAGTGAATATTTCTTGTTTCCAATATCCTTTCCTACAACTATTATCTTCTGGTCTATTTGTATTTCTATTTGGAATAGATTAAATATCAAATTACATATTATTTTCCAAAACATAGTCACATCCTTGCAATATAACATAAAATGAAAAGTTGAGTCAACTTGTTCACAAGAGTTGCATAAATTATTATTAACAATTTGCCATTTATATAAGTTTTCTTTTGAGGCAATAAACCTATAAATCATCTTGAAATTAAATTGTTTAACTTTATTATTACGAATTTGCTTTAATTTAAATAAAAATACATCCTTCCAAACAAAGTCATTATCCAAATCTAAAAAGAAATTCCTAAAGTAAATGATATTTGGTTCTTTTGACTTATTACGTAATAACAAACGATAGTAATCTTTAACTTTCATAACAAAAACATTCACTTTATTCCCTGTTTCTATTTCTATCATATTCGAAATATCACATTCTTGTTCAAATTTATAACTTAATCTATCCAACCAACACTGTCGAAATGCTTTCTTTAATTTTGTATATTTAAAATCAAATAAGAGCTGTTGGGCTTTCACTTTTGTATTTAGTATTGTAGAATCATTCCAAATACAATTTGTAATCAAATTATGAATTTTCAATAAACCGGCCTCTTGCCATTCTCGATAAAACAGTATTTTGTTCTGAAAGGTAATGTTACTATTTTTCCAAATAATTTCATTTGGAATATTTCTTATTTTAAACATATCAATGAATTTTAGTTCTGACCAAGTACAAAAAAGATCTACATAGAATTCTGGCAAATTATGTTTAGAGCATAATAAATTCATATCCTTTATGCTACAATTGAAATGTAAACATAGTGGCAAACCCCCTATTTTGTCGGACCAGTATGTAAACATATTTTTCCAATAAGAGCCATTATCATTAAAAAAACGAGATATCCATGCCAAACGAAGTGAAGATATTTTACTAGCAATATCAATCATATTCAATCCACCATTTTCAATATCACTTAAAATTACATTACGTTTAATTTTATCTTTTTTAGCGTTCCATAAGAAACGAAATAATAGTCTGTTCAATATCTGTGAAACATGTTTTGGTCAACTCGGCAAGATAGTGACCCCGAAATCTCATCTGTGGTGACAGTTTGCCCCATCCGCCATCGCCGGAATAGTCGGTTATTATTTGCTCACTAAATGCCTGTTTCTATTTTACTGCGAGTGATCGAAGCGACCGAGATCTTTTTTTAAATATCTTTATATACATGATATAGAGGGAGCAAAATTGCCATCGTATTAAGATGCGATTTCAAATTACAGATAGTAATTATAGGCCATCTCATTTCCGGAATATATTTTGTAAGCTCAAATAATTTCTATCGAGTCTAAAGGCCAGTTTTCGAAATCTTCATGGTTCTAAGTTCGTGGTCATCCCGTTGAAATATTTTATAACACACGCTTCTATGGGATATCAAAGAAGTTAGCCTTATGACGGTTTTTGAAAAACGGCCCCTTGATTCCTTTTCTTTTTAAGCTTTCCCGGGAAATCTTATTCTTCAAGCAAGCGTTAAATATCAAAAACCAAGTCCCGCTGTCGTCATTGTGTGTCAAACGGTTACAGCAAATGTCATGACCGACAGCGATCAGCGTCATAAAAACTCTTATCCACTGTTGATACGTATTATTCTAATCTCTTTCCGCTAAATTTCAGAATAGGCCTACCTGTCAGTTCACGCCAGTTCACCTTAATTTTCACATGAATGAATTATTGAATAGCCGATGAGAATAAAGTCTTCATGTGTCTAATTCGCTCTAAGCAAACATAGCTCAATCAATCATTCATGCATGTGAGTCGACAGTACACCATTTTTATTAAATATGTTTAAATAGAATTTAACACTTGTCCGAACTTGTCAAAGGTTGAAGTGTTATAGTTCAAGTACATCATTATTTTGAACAATAAATTATCTACATATCAAAAAGTGTCAGAACTTTCAGTGTGCGTTGTCAAATATAGTTAAAGGCGAAGTCCACCCTGATAATAAGTTTGTATACAAGGAAAAAAATGAGAAGAACAGATCAGTGAAGATTTGAGAAGAATCGGACAATAAATTAGAAAGTTATGGATTTTAAAAATTCCATAACTTTTCATGAAATACTTCAGATACATGAGTCAAATTAGCAACGCGGTCTTTAGATATGATGTCACCCCCTCACATAATGATCCTTTTTTAATGCACGAAATTTCAATAAATTCCATTTTGATCAAAAGATATATTTTCTTCATGCCTATCTCGATCAAAATATATCACGGATAACACATTTCCAATTTGTTTTAAAGATTCCATGATTTTCATGATTTTGAAAGATTAATTACTGTTTTATTTGATGTCCGATTTTTCTCAAACTTTCACTGAATTGATTCCCTAATTTTTCTGCTTCTATTAAACACCATTTTGATATCAGGGTGGACATCTCCTTTAAGGATAATCAACAACGAAAGAATAACGTCTATCAGTTTATTGAAAGATACGATTACTGCGGAAATTGCGCTTGAAGATATTTATTATACGAGGGCCTTAAAAGGGTATGAAATTGGCGGAAGGAGTAAAAAAAAATATTTTTAAAAAAATGTAGCGAATAATTGGAATAGTGGAATAAGGACATGCCAACATTTTGAAAGAAGCAACCATAAAATCATACTGTGATACAAAAGTGTTGATCCCGCCGGACTCGGGGGCACTTAATTGGCAATTGATTAAAATCTCGTCGCATGCTCAAATTGACTTCATACAGGAAATTACAGACGCGATCGTTTAGTTTAAAAAGGTTCTGCTTAGAAAAAATCTACAGCACATCGCGAACGATCACATCGATGAAGGTCATAAGTTGAGCCGGGTCTGTAACATTTCTTGACATGTTTGTGTAGTCTCTCACATAAATTACAGGCAATACATCCTTCTTGTCTAATTAAGATATGAATTTGTCAACGGAATCAAGTGACGATGAATCGTCTCAATCGTCTTCAATCATATCGACCACAGTTTTCATAGCATTTGGTTTATGTGGTATAATCGACAACGGACTCGTTCTGATTGTCGTTGGTTACAGTAAAGATCTTCGGAATGCAACAAACTTGCTGATCGCCAACCAATCCTTGATCGACCTGATGACATCGGTTTTTCTGCTTGCGCTCAACCTCGCACCCGGCGTCCTTACCGTATCTCAACCTGGGCTAATCAACAAGTTCATCTGTGCTTTTTGGATGACTTCGTACCCATTCTGGATGACTGTAACCGCCAGCTCGATCAACCTGGTGGTGATAACATTCGAACGATTTTATGCCATCGCTTATCCTGTACGTTACCGTCAAGGAATGAGCATAAAACGAGTGGCATCATTGTCTGTGATTCCTTGGGTATATGGGATTTTGTTCAACGTTTTCTTTTTCTTCTTGACAACAATCGACGGACAGGTATGCTTGACGTTTGTGTGGCCTAATATGAAGTTCAAGCAAGTTATTGGGGTGTTGATATTCAGTATTCAGTTCTTGGGGCTCATCTGCATTATAAGCATCCTGTACGTCTTGATAGCTGTTCATCTTCGTCGTGGTCTCCGCGGACAGACCGATGCTGTGAACCTGCGGGAACGGGCCCGAAGGAACGTCCTGGAAACTCTCCTCATTGTATTCGTCTGCTACATAGTCTGCTGGGCACCCAATGACATCTATAGCCTGAACTACTACCTCAAGGAACATGTCCAATTTGAAGGCATCCTTTATGACGTCACCGTTCTGCTGGCCTTCGCCAATGCCTGGATAAATCCCATCATCTATTCCTTTCGATATGTCAAGTTTCAAAGAGCATGGAAGAAGATGTTTTGCTGCAAAAGTGCAAATAAATTGGACCAATCAACCGTGTCTTCATGTAACCTTGCTAACAAGAACCCGAACAGAGCCAGGGAAGCACCCACAGGGAGAGGATCTGAGTCAGACATAAAGTAAAGTGATTGCATTTGATAATGCATGATATACTACAGAAGAGTTAGTTATCGGTCAAAACCGGGCGTTGATCGAGGTGTACATGCAGTTAACAACTAATTTATTCATACCCTTGATTTGTCCAGAATTTAAGGCCAAAAAAAAACAAAACATGTTTAGCGTCCGTTTTTTTTGAAAAATAGGAAGGAGGAGGCCTTTTTTTTTCTTCTTCAAAATGGCCGCTCAGAATGGCTGCTCGGTACATTTTTCCTGATAGTCGGGCTATTTTTCAAGATGGCCGCCGACACTTTTTTTTTTTTTTTTAAAATCACAAATAGATCCATTTTAGCAGTGTTTTTCATGTTTTTTTTTCTTAAAAAAATAAATAAAATAAAATAAAAAAAATAGAGGCGGCCCCCCAAAAAAGGAAGCGGGCGGGGACGCTAAACATGTATATATTTTTTTAATGGACTAATTTTTTTTTTTTGAGATATAAAATATTAGAGCTTACATCTAATCTATTCTAAAAAGGCCCTAATTCAACCAGTCCACCTTTCATTCTTGAGTTACGAAAAACACGTCAAATTTACAAGGGGATGGATAATTTAGTTGTATACTGTATTAATTTTGTGTCTACAATGTTTACTCGAGAGCAAGAAAGTGTCATCGGCCTAGACACTTGATGTTAGAATTTTTGCTCGTGTAAAGGCAAGTGGCGGTTGAACAATGAAAAAATGTCATCCGACCTGTCGAAGAGTTAGACATGCTCTGATAAATAGGATATCATTTTGCACTTAGTGCACTATAGTATAATAACACCTTTTCCTTGATAAACATTACCTAGCCCCGCGTTTGATACTCTCGTTTTTCATTTATATAATCAATTTTTTAATCATTACTTTGTGCAGTGTACTCGTAGCAAAGATGTGTTTATAATTATGTTTGTCTAGTTTGTGCTTGTTGTTATCATGTGCATCGGCAAAATTCCAAGTAAAAAGGATATGTATTTTCTAGCTTCGAACTTGTGTATCTATGTCCTATCTTACCAATATGCATAAATCATGCATAGATTTGTCTGAAATTGACAACCCGGATACAAAATACCTGGCTCTTCATGAACTTGACAATATTATTATTTAGGTAATGAGGCTGAAACCATGCAGTTCTATTTTTGTATGATCCACTTCAATTATAGAATCTTGAGAGCAAATTCTGATGATGTAACTATGTTTCTAGGATCTTTTAAATAACAGTTTTCACTCATCGGTCTGACTGAAACATGGCTTAAACATGATGAACCAACCTTTTTCCAACTACCTGATTATAAATTTGTAATCAAGTGACGAAGTGATAAACGTGGAGGAGGTTGAGGTATATAATATAATATATATATATAAAGTCGGACATTCAATTTTAAAGAAGAATGGATGGGGAGGAATCAAAAAGTAGTACCGAAGTTTTATGTTTTAAAACACGTTGCAAGAAAAATAACGAAATATTTTTTGTTATATCGGTATATACCTCATGGTGAACCAGCCACATACATTTTAAACTGTATTGAACCACTGTTAAGACAGGTTGCAAGGGGGAAAAGAGATGCTTTATTATTGGTGACTTCATCATTGATCTTTTAAAACCATATTCATCTGTCACTAGTTTCCTTGATAGTTTGTCTCCATATTCAATCTGCCCGTTAATCTCTAAACCTGTATACTCGCATAACACAATGATATTATCTGCAACACTTCTGGACAATCACTAGCGATATTATTTTCGATGTTCCGGCATTGTTATGGAATCCGGTATCCTTACAGCTGGTATTAGTGACTATCTATCTGCATGGTCATATATTCTATTTTCAAAACTGATAATAAATTTGTATACCTTTACCTTTTTTGAACGCAAGATAAATGATAGCCTCATTGTACAATTCTGTATGTTATTACAAGAACAGGACTGGACTTTACTAAAGAGTATTGCTGATGCTATACTAGACTAAAGAAATAATTCCCCAAAGATTTGTATTAACATTATACAACATTTTATCTCATATTACATACTGCAATATAATCTTGGGCAATTGTGCATTATGTTTATTAAAAAGAATCGTATTCTTACAGAAACGTGCTATACGTATTGTTAGTAATGTACCACCACCATCCCATACAGATCTTTTATTTTTATAATTCAACATTTTGAAAGTAATGGAAATAAATAGATTACATATTGCAATTTTTATGTTTTCATATTTCAACAACCCTTTACCCCAGACATTTAGCGGTCAATAACTTTCACTGGATGAAAAAGCTGGAATAAAATGCCCAAAGAGTTGAAAAAGTCAAAGTTACTTTCTCAATTTAAACGCAAATACCAAAATTATCTTTTGGAAACTGAAAACTAATCATATACACAAGTAATCTTGCCTTATGTTTGTACTTTTGTATGTATTTTAATTCTATTGTAACATAATATTATATATATATATTGAATAAGGCAGACTAATGGGACATGGTTGCTACTCAAGGCGTGCAACTCGGAGTAGCAACCATGTCCCATTAGTCTGCCTTATTCAATATATTTCTGCTGTGTCTGGCATTGAGCACTTAACGGCAGGATAGAGCAAAGCTAAGTAAATATATATATTATTTCACATTTTAATTACTTGGGAATTGGCCGGCCTCTGAAAGGCTTTTTAGCCTTTGCTGATTCCCCCGCATTCCCATACTGTACAATATGTTGTTTTGATATGTGGTTTTTTTTTGTGTGTGCATCGTTCTATTTTATGTAACCATGTACTTTATGTAAATCTACTAAATGTTTTTTTCCCTTTACTGTGTAATATGCAATGCTGTTATAATACTTGCTGTTTTAAAGCCCGTCTGCACTAGTTTGGCCAGGGGGAGTAGACCTCCCTGCAAGGTCACTGACAGGGGGTTATCTCATTAAATCAGCTCTCAATTGGATCATGGGGTACCAACAGGCACTGATTAGGCATTGTTTGCTATATAGAGGGCGCAAGTATAGCCGTAAGTAGTGCAGTGGTGTTTTAAATGAGATGTGGAAAAATTAACTTAAAACTTGAGACTTGAATTGATTGAGATTTTTAATGTGATGATTGAATACCAGATGTACCTAGGCCTGTATGTAAATACACAATGTACAATAAAATTTCAATATGTTCATCAGCACTTTATGTATTACGATTGTAATAATTCAACACGGTCATATTAAGGCTTTAAAAAAAATCAACTTAAAGACAATTTGAATTCCCTGTTGTATTTGATATACACATCGTGCTCTGATTACGTAATGATGATCATTGTCATGTTCATACATTTCAATAGTTGACGCAGAAGGCTAATGGAGAAGGAGAGAAGAAGAAGAAGAAGAAGAAGAAGAAGAAGAAGAAGAAGAAGAAGAAGAAGGAGAAGAAGAAGAAGAAGGAGAAGAAGAAGAAGAAGAAGAAGGAAAAGAAGAATAAGAATAAGAAGAAGAAGAAGAAGGAGAAGAAGAAGAAGAAGGAGAAGAAGAAGAAGAAGAAGAAGGAGAAGAAGAAGAAGAAGAAGAAGAAGAATAAAGAGATAGAAGAAAAGGAAGTACACTGTAAAAGAAAATTGTGTGATGGGGTAAAGATTTTGATCAGATCAGGTGAATGCTAAAATCCTATGTAATGATGTAAATGTCTGATGTTGATGCGAACATTTGAAATAAATCGGACTAATGATAAGGGAGTTAAAATTGTTTGAAATATACGAGATCACTCAACCTTTGGAAATCTCAAGTTTGTCGTGTACAAGATTTATTGTATCAGTCATTCTTTTTTCTCCTTAGTACCTTCTCCTTTGGGGCATACTGGAAATGTATTATGGATAGCATATTGTTACTCTGAAAAGAAAAAAACCCTCCTGAGCCATAAATTATAACACATTGACATTTTAGTCCATTTTGTGTGTCGAAACAATTGGGAAAGTTATCCGTCACTGCGTCGAAGTGCCATTACCGATTCAGCCAATTTGAAGTGTGCATAATTATGCATAGTGATTACAACATTGAAAAATTCATAACTTTCTTATTTCTTGTCCGGTCCCATTCAAACTTTCATCAGTCTTTTGATCAACATGAAGTCAATCCCACATAAGTATATAAATGTGGAGAATAGAGCTTTTTTTTAACGCATGGACTGAATAAAAAGATTTTTTTCTTGATACAATGATCTCATTCGCCATTTGAACTGGTACTGAACTTAAATTCATCTATATACATGTGGCTCTGTGTACTTTGATCACACTGACCCATTTTTTTTCTGATTGAAAACTTTGAAAGTTACTGATATTCATTTTATGCAAATTGTAGTGCTCATGTACCGACTTAATAAAAAAGAACTGCCTTTATCATTTGTAACGATTTTACTCTAAATAGAGACATTCACAACTCCCAACCAGAAATTCTTCTGATTTACATTTGTTTACGCCAAGAAGTGCCATAGCCCACAGATCGATTAGATATTAAGTAGGTCCTTTCTATCCTTCTCTCTTTCTTATATATTTCCATCTCTCCCCTTTCACACACACGTCTTTTCTTCTCACTTTATATCTCTTTTCTGCCCCTTTTGCTTCTCCTCGCTCTCTTTCATCATTGTTGGATATTTCCTTTTCCCCATATCGTCATATTTTACCTTATTTAATTCAACATGTCTAATGGACTTTAATGCCCATTTCTTTATCATTCTTTGTGGTTGGTTTTATTATATTCATGATACTCTAATGCCTTTTTATTGAAAATGCAATTTTCAACTTTCGCATTTCGGCTTTACAGCCGCAAGGAAAGTATTTGAAAATACAATTTTGAATGGTAACCTTTTTTTTATGAACTCTGTCGTTTGTAAAAATCCTTGCAATTTGGCTTTGCCGCAATTATATCTATTTTGGGTTTGATTTTCTAGTCGTTAAACCATTTACCTAATAATATTTTTCCATTTATCCATTCTCATGTATGTGAACATTTTTATCATGGTGGACTTAACCTTAAAGTGACTTGGTAAAATTGTTGAAGGTTGATGAAAACACCGCGTAATTTTTGTATGAAATGTTACTTATTATATTACTTCTATAATTGTACTAAACCTCTAACAGGCAAACAATCCTGAAAAAATACTCAAACCACAAAAGTATTTATGCTTTTCTTTTGAGGCATCACTGTGCAACACCCTCTAACAGTAAATTCTCCCAACCATTTTTCCATGAGAATAAGACATACGACAGGTTTTTAAAAATCTTGTTAAACATTTAAATGTCTGGAATGGTATATAGAGCCAATTCATTGCTTTGTGACGATTTACATTCACCTAATATGTAATTAAATTCAAAATTGTAATAATATAATAGGCAGAATTAAGGAATTGGTTAGATCAGTTTATCTCAATTTTTATCATGAATAATGGTCTGTTTCCACTCAAACTTTTCAGTAGATTATATTTAATTGTATATCTAACATTGAAGGCATTAGCTTAGCACCATTTCTCTCATCTGAACAGTGTTCCATCGCAGATGAAAGTATGTCAAATCAAATCATACAGTTTGAATATTGTTTTATTCCTTTTACGTATCATTCTTTACATTAATGACTGTACACTATATCCAATCTCAAACGACAATAATAAAACTCATTAAAAAATACATGATACGGTTTCTCTTCCTTCTTTTTAAACTAGAAAACAAGAAATGTTATTGACAATAACATTCATCAAAATGTCTGACATACTGTACACATCTTTGATTTTTTAGGACAATTCAAAGGTGTGTACAGTATGTCAGACATTTTGATGAAAAGAAAAGAACAAATACACGTATTAAAAGAGCTACATCATGATGTGATATATATACAGCATATATTTAGGATTACATATTGAGAGAAGCATATATCAAGGAAAATAGTTACACGTAGGCCTACATGTATTATGCAACTGACAGACACAGAAATAATTTCAAAGTGTCCAATTGAAATACATAATTACTCTAGGGTACAGTTAGGTTTAATGAGTGGGTCTAAAAAGTTTTATAAAATTATCTAAGTTGTATACAAAAAAGCTGAAATGTGGCCCCCCAAAAGAAATTACCAGGGGCCTAGGGCTTTTAAGTTAAATTTAATTTAAAACGACTAGAGCTCGCATGTCGGGTTTACAGGGCAATCCAACATAATGTTACGAGTTCGTTTGTATCTAAATGAGAGAACAGAAAGGCGAAAATTTGAAATAAATCGGACAAATGATAAGGGAGCTAAAATCGCTTGAAATACGAGATCCCTCAATCTTTGGGAATCTCAAATGTTAATTTGGTCAGTGGACAACTCTCCCGTATGTCGTGTGCAAGATTACATGCATCTTCAATTCTTTCATTTTTTTCTTCTCCTTGGTGCCTTCTCCCTTGAGGCACCTGTACTCAAAATCAGGGGCGGATCTAGCTTTTTTCTAAGGAGGGGGGGGGGGGGGGGGGTTGACCCAATGACGATGCAGATGCAGAGCATCGTCCACGAGCCGCGATTTTTTTTTTTTTTAGCTATTTTGAACCACCTGTGCATGGAGCATCATCCACGAGCCACGTAGCAGCTAGGCGATTTTTTTTGTGCGTGGGGTTATTTGAAGTGATGTTTTCCTGGCATCTACTAACACAATGGAGACCAAAAAAATCTGGACACATGATGGCGTTTTTCTATGCACATCACATTTTCACTTGGCAACAAGGGGGGGGGGGGGGTAAACTCCATAACCCCCCCCCCCCCCCCCCGTAGATCCACCCCTTAAAATATATTATGGATAGCATAACTATTGTTGGAGATCCTCTAAAAAGAATCCTGAGCCATAAATTCTTAATAATTGACATTTTAGTCATTTTGTGTGTCGAAGCATATTTATGGGAATGTTGTCCGGCACTATACGTCACAGTGACATACCCGCATTCAGCCAATTTGAAGTTTCCATAATATATAGTGATTACAACTTTGAAAAATTCATAACTTTCTTATTTTTTGTCCGATCATTCAAACTTTCATCAGATTTTAGGTCACCTTGAACCACAACGCACAAATAAATAAAGCAAAATTAATGTGGAGGATAGAGACTTGTGATTTTGAAAGTATGAAATAAATATTAAAGAAAGTATTTTCTTGGCAATGATCTCTTACCCAGTTGAACTGGTTGACCGTGGTACTAATCTGAAATTCATTTACAGTTAACAATTGAATAATTCATACTCCTTGAAACTTTGATGCGTTTTTCGTAACTCAAGAACGAAAGGTGGACGAATTAGGGCCTTTATTGAATACTTAGATGTAAGCCACATTCTGAAGAATCATAAATCGGGACAAATCATTTGTTCACATATATGTACTTAAAAAATGTCAGAACTTTGAATAAATGGTACAAAAAGTAAGAGAAAAGGGTCAGAAGACTTCAGTCGAATCAGATGAAAACCAGGAAAGTAGAGTCGCGAAGCATTTATGCTTCTCAGTTTTTGTTTAATCTCCATGCTCTCCTCTTGCCCTCTTTTTATGCTCTGTATGCAACATTATATAAAATGTATCAAGTATTCATACAAGTTTATGTATTTACTTCATTCAATCAATTTCGGGTGCAGATTGACGAGAATAAGTTTTTTAGCGAAAGGAGAGATGTATATCTTTTGTTTACCTAAATAGCGAGTAGTTTGCTAAAGAAATTCCCGAGTTGGGACCTTTAAATCTTTGTCAATATCAGGGGTGATAGTGAGATAGTCATCCACGCCCCCCAAAAAAGAGAGTTCGCGGGGAAAAATTGACATTAACAACATTCCCCCCTTTCGGGTAAGAAAATTGGGGAAAAAATAGGGAAGAATAAAGAAAATAAGAGGGAAATCGGGTAAATCAGGATAAAATAGGGAAGAAAAAAATATTAATGAAAAAAAAATAAAAAAAATCTGGATTTTTAAAAAAAAATTAAAAAATATTTTATTCGGGAAGAAGAAAAAAAATCGGAAAAACTGAAGAAAAAAAAAATCTGGTTTTTATCAGGCCTGCAATATGTTAAATTTGTCAATGCCAACTACCTTTTTGTATGAATTCCGTTACATTGTTGATTACAATCAAGTTATTGTCAAATACTAAATGCTGTTGGTGGCGCTCTTACTACAGCAACTTCACCGTTATCAGTGCTTTGGAAAATCTTTTAATTTTGCGAGTCTACTCCTCAAAACATGTGATATCTATCGATTATTGAACAGATTACACTTTTATCTCGAAATATGTTATTTTTTGCAACTTGTTAAAATCTGTGGTATATTCATGTCACTCCTGTAATTCTTCCCTTTTCTTGTTCCATCCTTCTCTCTCTCTCTCCTCACACACATTTCTTCTCTCTTCACGTCTCCTTTAAAGGCCCACTGCACTACTGGTAGCTACTTGCGCCCTCTATATAACAAACAATGCCTAATCGGTGACCATTGGTCCCCCATGATCCTCTTTTTCTTATGTTAACTGAGAGCTGAGTTGATGAGATAACCACCTGTCCAGTGACCTTGCAGAGCGGTCTAATCCCTCCTGTAAACTACGGCAGATAAGCTTTAAAAAAAAAAAAATCTTTCCTTCCTCTGTTGCTTTTCTTTGCTCTCTCTCTCCATCATTGTTTTGTTCTATTTACTTGTCATCAAACCCAAGTTATTTTTTTCTCATTTATCAGAAATATGACTCACAGATATTAAGTATGTCCAATCGAATCATACAGTTTGAATATTGTTTTATTCCTTTTACTCATCATTCTTCATATTAAATGACTGTACATATTATCCAATCTCAAGTGACAATAATAAAACTCAATTTAAAAATTACGTTATACAGTGTTTCTCTCCTTTTTTTTCAAACTATAAAACAAACAAAATGTTAACATCCTTAAAAATTCAAGGTCTATACAGCATGTCGGACATTTCGTTGAAGAGAAATTAAAGTAAAATGTATTAAAAGAGCTACATGATGTGATATATATATATATATACAGCATACATATTAAGAAAAGCATATTATCAAGGAAAATATTTACATGTACATGTATTATGCAACTGACATACACAAAAATAGTTTTCAAAATGTCAAATTGAAATACATAATTACTCCAGGGTACAAGTGAAATTTCACTATTGAACCCCATCTCACATATAAATGACGTAAAATTAATGTGGAGGATAGAGACTTGTGTTTTTGAAAGTATGAAATAAATATTAAAGAATGTGTTTCTTGGTAATGATCTCTTATCCAGTTGAACTGGTTGACCGTGGTACTAATCTGAAATTCATTTACAGTTAACAATTGAATAATTCATACTCCTTGAAACTTTGATGCGTTTTTCGTAACTCAAGAACGAAAGGTGGACGAATTAGGGCCTTTATTGAATACTTAGATGTAAGCCACATTCTGAAGAATCATAAATCGGGACAAATCATTTGTTCACATATATGTACTTAAAAAATGTCAGAACTTTGAATAAATGGAACAAAAAAATAAGAGAAAAGGGTCAGAAGACTTCAGTCGAATCAGATGAAAACCAGGAAAGTAGAGTCGCGAAGCATTTATGCTTCTCAGTTTTATTTTAATCTCCATGCTCTCCTCTTGCCCTCTTTTTATGCTCTGTATGCAACATTATATAAAATGTATCAAGTATTCATACAAGTTTATGTATTTACTTCATTCAATCAATTTCGGGTGCAGATTGACGAGAATAAGTTCTTTAGCGAAAGGAGAGATATATCTTTTGTTTACCTAAATAGCGAGTAGTTTGCTAAAGAAATTCCCGAGTTGGGACCTTTAAATCTTTGTCAATATCAGGGGTGATAGTGAGATAGTCATCCACGCCCCCCCCCCAAAAAAAGAGAGTTCGCGGGGAAAAATTGACATTAACAACATTCCCCCCTTTCGGGTAAGAAAATTGGGGATAACTTGTTAAAATCTGTGGTATATTCATGTCACTCCTGTAATTCATCCCTTTTCTTGTTTTATCCTTCTCTCTCTCTCTCCTCACACACATTTCTTCTCTCTTCACATCTCCTTTAAAAAAAGGATCTCTTTCCTTCCTCTGTTGCTTTTCTTTGCACTCTCTCTCTCCATCATTGTTTTGTTCTATTTACTTGTCATCAAACCCAAGTTACCCAACCATTTTTTTCTCATTTATGTGAAATATTGACTTGCAGATAAAAAGTATGTCCAATCAAATCATATACAGTTTGAATATTGTTTTATTCCTTTTACTTATCATTCTTCATAATAAATGACTGTACATATTATTCAATCTCAAGTGACGATAATAAAACTCATTTTAAAAAAAATTACGTTATACAGAGTTTCCCTCCCTTCTTTTTCAAACTATAAAAAAACTAAAATGTTAACATCCTTAAAAATTCAAAGGTCTATACAGCATGTTGGACATTTCATTGAAGAGAAAATAAAGTAAAACGTATTAAAAGAGCTACATGATGTGATATATATATATATACAGCATACATATTAAGAAAAGCATATTATCAAGGAAAATATTTACATGTACATGTATTATGCAACTGACATACACAAAAATAGTTTTCAAAATGTCAAATTGAAATACATAATTACTCCAGGGTACAAGTGAAATTTCACGATTGAGCCTGAAAAAGTCTTTCAAATTATTCATACAAAAAGCCTGAAATGTGCCCCCCTCTCTAGAAATTACCAGGGGCCTAGGGCTTTTCCCGGAAAACGGGCATCCCTGTACTTGAGGAAGTACCCGCAGTTCTCGCAAGGTACTTGATACCTAATATAATTATACCATTCATTGATTTACCCATTGTGAAATTTGAATACATATATATATATATATATTTCTTAGACACTAAGAAAATCAAAAAAGATAATAAGTGCAAGAACCACCACTCTTTTTATCTTTTTTAAGTGCAGCTATAGTGGAGTTCTTTCACAATAATTTGTTACATGACTATAAGTCTTTCCTTCATGTAGCCCCCTCCCCCTGTTCATCAAATATTTGTGTCCCGAAGAGAGCAGACATCAAAACTAGCTTCTCTGCAACATTCCATTTAACAATCCCTCTCCTTCTTGGTCCAAACATTTCCGATCAAATTGAAGCAAAAATGTCAAATTGAAATCTAGAAATCTGGAAAAAGTACCATGAACTCCTGACACTTGCAACTCATTTGGCAATACTGAGAACAAACATGTTTAGGGTCAAACAGCCAATGCAGGGGATGAAACGATGATGATGTCGAAGGTTAATGTTCGACCTGCTGAAATGTCCAGTTTGGCATGTCACTTGAAGGTTATGAAGGTAACAACATATCCTTCAAATCATGATATTAAAGTCTTTTATAGAGAATTAGAGCTTCTAGTCATCTCCGAATGTCTTCTTCTTGCCCTGGAAAGCCTTGATCCCGTCTTTCTTCTCGAAACCTGGAGGAATTGAGGTAAGAAGAAATAAGTTGATAATGAAATGTTTGTAAATTGAGGACGAGGCAATTAAGAAATGTAGGTTCCCTAGTGGTAAAGAGGTAGGAGGAAACACATTACAAAATGTTCCAATATCACAGAAACTCCAACACCACCTCTGGCTACTTTGTAGCGGAGTGATAACAATTTAAATATTCATTCTATCAAAAGTTCTGCCTATGAAGTATATCATTTATCAATTCATGGGAAGACATAAAAGGAAAGCTGTGTCCAATTAGATTGCAATCCTGCATCCTATGGCAGGTTAACATAGCACACATATTATGTGGAGATAACCAAAGTCAATAAATTGAAGTAATCAGAACCACATGTTTCAGGAAATACCATAACACCGTTCATTTCTCCTAGACACGGCCTAATAAATACTATAAGGACTAAGTGTACCACCTACATCAGTGTGTTGGGCCACAAAAGAAGGCTTGACAATGGTTCGAGGTGACTGGGGTTAATCTAGCATGGCAATCTGGCCGAGTAAAGCTATATGGTAAGCCATACCGGAATCCTGCATCACCATGCAATGTCTTTCAAAACATGTCATAACTAGATCGAAAATGATAACTCTGCAACAGAGATTTTACAAACAAAAACAGTAGCAATATTTAATATTCAAGTCCGATTGTAAATTGTAATCCATTAACAGGTTCTCAGAATATTGCGATTACAAGCTATTTTGTATATACATGGCTCCGCAAGATAAATACGTCTCGAGTTTGACAGTAATCCATCTATCGATTCTTAATGATCATGGGTTCACAAACTATTTTGGCATACATAATGAGTTCATTAATAAATTGACCTTTGACCTCATGATCCCAAAAATCTATTTAGTTCATAGGCTCTGCAAGATACATAAACATGTCTTGAGTTTGATGGTAATCTGTCCACTGGTTCAAATGATAGTGTGATCACCCATTGGCTCTGCAAAATACATACATGATCCTATCTGTTTGGATTGAAATCAATTAAGTTTGAATTTGAATATATTGGGATGATAATTTTTATCCATCAAAGTCCTCACTAAATACCGTTCCCAAGATGGTGAAATTAAAATTCAAGACATACCTCCTCGTCCCCTTCCTCCGCCGAATCCTCCTCCACGACCACCGCCTCCTCGTCCACCGAACCCGCGACCGCCTCCTCCTCGGCCACCGAACCCGCGACCGCCGCCGCCTCGTCCACCACCGAAGCCACGTCCTCCGCCTCGTCCACCAAATCCACCTGTAACAAACACGTACATGTCTAGTTAGAAACCACTGTATTGTATAATAATTAAAATGATATTAATTATAATAATATACGGTATGTCTTTGTTACACAGAGAAGTCTTAACAGCACTCGTACTATCCCGAGAGCCCTGCTTGAATCGTATCACAACTCCTTCTTTGTGGTAAATCTTGTTAACCAAGAATGTTTACGACTCGACTTGAATGTCTTCAATTAATTTCAGTGACAGAACATAAAACTGCCCTACTATACCAAATGGTGGATATTTCCCCCCCCCCCCCCCCCCGTAAATCAAGAACATACGTGGACTGGCTGATTTAGGACCTTTGATAAATCAATGATGTAAGCTCTAATATTTCACATTTTCAAGAAACATAAATCGGGACAAATTTTTCTCATACATGAAATTATAAAAACCTGACAAGGACATGAATTATTAAGTTGTTAAAAGTTATTATTTGTGAGCCTCAAGTGGAAAATCAAAAAAAAAAATTACCTCGGCCTCCAGGGCTGCTGGTTCGTTCCCTAGCGAAGTCTAGGAACATGCCATCGTTACCCTGGTAACTATCAATAGCTGACTGGGCTCCACTGCGGTCCTCAAAATCAGCATATGCAAACCTGAAATATATAACAAATACATGTACATTATGAAATTAATACTACTAATTATAATAGCTACATTTACATTTCGCACATATCCATCTCAGGAGATGCTCAAGGCACCACTACATCTTTTTATACCCCAGCCCAGAGCCATCTATATACAGAGTTTGCCAAATTGGTTTCACTGGGTCGCAACAAGGCATATATTCTCTTGTTTTGTGCTATTCAAAAAAAGCAGCAGTCGCCATATTTTGTCCTAACTTGAATCGGGTTGGCCAAACTCTGTGTATAAGACAGCTTTGTCCCAGCCTTCGCCCTGCTGCTTTCAAGGCACACACAGGGTTAATTCTTTTCAGGTACCCATTCACAACACCTGGGTGGAGAGTGACAAATGTAGATTCCTCTCTTGCCAAAGAACATTTGTGCCGGACTGGGAATCAAACGACAAACCATGTGATCCAGTCTGGTTACGCATCCAATATTCTATCAACACTTAAATAGTTAACATTCCGCAAACAAGACATTTACCACATTTCAACAACCTTTTAAAAAAGAAATGCAATGCTAAGACATAGATGTAAGAATGTTGGGCCAGCTTAGTTAGCACAAGATATCAAAAATCATGTACATGTGGTTCCGACTCATTCATCTTTCCTTCGGTCTTACACGCAGGTAGTCTATGAAGCTACAGGCATGCCTTATTTGAAGGATGTCAACATTGTATAATAGACCCCTCAAAAAAAGTTTAGAAATTCTTTATACTCCTGCTTAAAAGGTAAATGGTGAGCTTTTCTTACCCTTTTATCTCGTTGGTTTCCCTGTCCCTAGGAATTCGGACCGAAGAGGCACCCAGAGAGTCGGCAATGGAGCCTTCAGTAGCATCATGCGAGATGCCCTTCACAAACAATGTCTTGCTGTTGGAAGTATCTGATTGCAAAACATAAACAGGTATCAGAGTTACATGTTCACGCAGTAAGGACAGGAAGCAGTTATAAAAATCAATTTACAGGTTGGGGAATAAAAACATTTTGAATTTAGTTAGATGCAGATGATTCTACAACTGTTGCAAACAAAAATTTTAAAAATAATATAATTTTTTAAAGTCTTCAAATACCTCTTTTACAAATCCACTGAGCATTATTTGCATGTTACCTATAATTCTTTTACCACTGAGATACATTTGCAGTATTACAAGTTAAATTACATTTTAATTTCTCAAGATAATACTTGAGAAGTCGAGAAAGTAATAAAAATCCTCAAGGGGGTTATTTTAAAAATACATCTTCCTGATAAACATGGCATAATGCATGAGCCAAAAGATGTTGATTTACATGAAATCGTCAAGTCAGATATAGAGCAAGTAACTTTTGCCTACCTCCACCTCCGAATGAACCACCACCACGTCCTCCTCCTCCTCGTCCGCCACCACCGCGTCCTCCTCCTCCACGACCACCTGGAGATGCAAAGTTCTTCCTCTTGGATCCACAGTAGTCTAGCATCAAAGACCAGCCATCAATCTCAACTCCTTGATGATTCTTGAGGGCTTCCTCAGCAGCCTCCTCGGTAGCAAACTCGATGAATGCAAATCTAAAAGAGAAATTAGTAAAACATTATGACAAAACTCGAGATTATATTCAATACACTGCTCTTAGTTCAAATATGAGACCTCTAACTGCAGACATTTGAAGTCATTTTTTTAAGTCTTAACAAAAATATCTTTCATCAATTAATTTATCGGCCACTTTGCACCCAAGGACATCACAACCTCTGCCCCCCCCCCATCCTTCCCCTCGTACATATCTGAAACCTTACAGTGACTACATCATCAGCTCTACCGCCCCTAAGGAACGATCAGCATTGGTCTGCCTAAGAATCATCTGGCTTGGCTAGTTTTTCTTGAGGCACGATGGCTCAGTGGTAGAGCAGCAGTCTCATAACTGGGAGGTCCAGGGTTTGAAACCGAAGTCAATGAGGCTTGTGCCTTTTGGTACTAAGTCCCTCAGAGAGGATTTAAAGCCATCAGTCCCATGGTTGCTTACTAACAAGCACACGCATGCTTTCTAGGTCAGGTAAAACAATCCTCAAACTCTGAGACTACTCACCCCTTTGGTCTGCCTTCCTCATTCATAGGAATCCTTGCATCTGCAGCGCCAAAGGTCTCGATCAGTGTCTCATTGCTGGTGCTGTAACTCAGTCCCTTGGCAAACAGTGTTCGCTCATCCGATCCGTCACTTCTTCCCCCTACGAGAGCAAAGGGAAAGCAATGGCAACATATATCATACACCTATTATCTTTAAATATACATTACAGATCCATTCAATACCCTTGCATATAACTCGCCAATGATGGTAACTTTGCCTGCAATATTGACTACCATGACATCATCATCAATAGACAATCAAACAAAGGTTTCCATGGCAAAGTTACTATCAATGGTAAGTTGTATGCGACAGGGTCCTAATCTGTTCAGTATCCATTCAATATCCAACAGGGTTGCTTTTGGTCATGTTATTCTTATAGGACATGATGTGGCATACATTTTTTTCAAATGCAAGTAAACTAATTGAAACTTATTCAAATAAAAATTAAGATATTAAAATGCATCTTTAAATGTACATTAAAATATTATTAAGCAAAAGATGTAAGAATGTTGGGCCAGCTTAGTTAGCACAAGATATCAATAATCATGTACATGTGGTTCCGACTCATTCATCTTCCCTTCGGTCTTACATGCAGGTAGTCTATGAAGCTACAGGCATGCCTTATTTGAAGGATGTCAACTGAGAACATGTAAATATCTACGTACTGTACTACCATTAGATAAAAGCATGCAGTATACTGCTTAATCATGAATGTATTTCTCTACAACAAATGTAATGACTTTTATGTATTTCTCTACAACAAATGTAATGACTTTTCATAAATTCCACATCAAGAACATGAAATCTACCCAATAGAAAATATGAATGATTTGAAACAACATCTTTCACAAAATATTTTCAATGATGCCAACGTATTTCCATAATTGGTAAGTCCAATGTAAGATATTTTTTTAACACCCCCCCCCCCCCCCCCGAATTTGAGATGTGGATATTAATCTTACTTGGTGGTGCCCTCTCATTCGATTGTCCTCCACGCTGAGGGGTCTTGTCCATCTTACGCCCGCGTTCCAACCTGATGTTGCTACCGTTCAGCTCAGACTCGCTCAGCTCGATGGCCTTGTTGAACTCCTCTTCAGTGGCTACATCTACGTATGCGAACCTGAAAACACAAGGGAATGGTCATCGTTAGTAAAACGTGCTTTGTGCAGGTGAGTTGTAAAAATTGCCTAATATCCTGACTGGCAGATAATCATTTCAAAAATTATTCAAAATCAATTAACAGCAAGATATTTGCTTGTGCACCCCTTCTGGAGCAATTAACTCTATATCATTTAGACTCGATGCAAGTAGCAGCAATTCACATTTAATTACACAAATTCAGTGAAATTTCACTCATATTTTGAAGTTTTACAACAGTCAATACACAGCGTAATGCAAGGTTCTCAGACAAATGCCTCGATTCTTAGTCAACATCGGATCCCAATTCCCAAAGGAATCTCTCATGTCTAGAGTAGATCAGTCATCATAGAACAGTGCAATCGATTCAAGATGTCTTAAAGACGCACAGTAGTGGATTCTCATGGGGAATTCAACACAATTCGGACGTTTACCAAATAACAAGTGTTTTATGACCAACAGGCCTAACGTAATGCTGGGCAGTTTCCTACCATCTATGCATTATCTAGAAGACTATCTGAGAGACAAGTGGGTATTTCTTGAGGGTGCGAGACTAACACCCATTAATGGTATTTTCACCAAGTCTTGTGTCGGTGAATAATGACCTTTCTGCACATTGAAACAGACAACCCTCTCCAATTAACTACAACAAAAATGCTAAGTGTAGATACTACAAGGCTACCATCAGAACAAGTGTGCAACAAAGTTATGTAACACATAAAGTAAGCTTCACTATTAGCCTAGATCGGGGATGCCAGTTAGAATTGATAAGAGAGCCTGAAAATCACCAAGAATGACAATTTTCGTACACAAAAAGATTAAACTGTGGTCTAAAAAAAAACACTAGGGTCTAAATTCAGGCTATTGCTTAAAAACTGGCATCCCTGAATTCTGACTTTTTAAGAAATAAATAAATTGTACATGTACTTTCTGCTCTTGACCATGCGTGCGTTGGAGCAGGCGACATCGTTTTCTTCAAAGAACGCCTGGATCTGTTCCTCGGTGGTGGATGGGTCCACATTGGCAATGAAGATACTGATCATGTCTGAAAGAAAGATACGCGACTGTTAGAAACCCACATCTACATTATTGAAATTCAATTCACAATTATGTGAGTATGGAATCCTAGACTGGGACTTGTGCATGATCCATTCACAGGTTAACCCACGACACATCATGTGATTGCACTTACAATGTACCACAGCCAATAAGATGTATTATTAACAGGTTGGTCAAAATAAAGCAATTCAAAACTGCATTTAAAGTGAACATTGTCAACATAGTTGACACTTGCTTGATGACACGTCATATTAACTTCCGATTTCCATTCTGCATAGAAAGCAAAATGTCTTGTAACATTCAAAACGGAAATCTCAAAGCCCTTATAAATGTATCAGAACAATTCTGCACATGAGAGTACGACACAAACATGATGAGAGAGAACATACACTTTATTTTGTAAAGTATGATAACTTGGTAAAAACAGGATTTGCCCGTAGATTGAAGGCAAAGTGGAGTCCTGATTGAGAGAACTTACCATCACTACCATTGGCAGGGGCTGGGGTAGAGTCTCCATTGGCCTTGGGCTTCTTGGCACCAGCTGGGGTCTTAACCTTCTTTGCTGGAGGTGCGTCTGTGGTCATCAAAGAGGAAATATAGGTGTCCAATTAAACAGTCAATTGCGATAAATACGAAAAACAATTTTTAAATATTCTTCGTATTTTTTTCACCATGCAAATTCAAAAGAATGTAACTATCGAGCGATCAATTCAAGATGCAAGAAATTTTTACAACGCCAGCTATGCCCAAGAAATAGTTGATATCAACTCTACAGCATTTACAATACAATACTTCTTTCTACTCTGCTCCAATGTGGACCTCAACATAGTGAAATCTTGCAAATCACTCTTAGTCTCTTATTTTGCCACGAAATACACTTGCAATTTAACAGCCCTGAAAAATATTGAAGTGATTAAAAAACTTAGGAATTTTAAACATCTCTCCAAACTTTTACTCACCCTCTTCCTCACTATCTTCATCACTATCCTCTTCTTCGCTACTCTCTTCTGTCTTCTTCCTCTTGACGGCAGCCTTGGTCTGCTTCACTTCCATGGCTTCCTCCTCTTCACTGTCGTCTTCATCATCGCTATCCTCCTCCTCGTCACTGCTTTCCTTCTTAGCTGGAGCAGCCTTGGCCTTGGCTGCTTTGGTTGGTTTAGCCTCCACCTCTTCTTCGCTCTCCTCCTCGTCACTATCATCACTGCTCTCCTCCTTGGCGACTACCTTCTTGGGGGCAGGCTTCTTGGCTTGCTTTGCAGCGGGCTTTGCTTTGGGCTTCTCCTCCTCTTCCTCCTCGCTGCTATCTTCATCACTACTCTCCTCAGCAGGGGCGGGCTTGGCGGCTTTCACTGGAGCCTTCTTGGCCTTGGGTGCTGGCTTTGCAACCTCCTCCTCTTCGGAGCTCTCTTCCTCGCTGCTGTCATCGTCGCTCTCCTGTGGCTTCACAACCTTCTTGGCTCCCTTCTTGACGGGGACTTCGACCTCGTCTTCGGAAGACTCCTCGCTGTCACTTTCCTCTTCAACCTTCGCAAAAAAGAAAGAGAAAAAGGTATAAATAAAGTATAAACAAACACAATCAAATCTAACACTAACTGCGTAAGCTGAATCACTTTGATCTCTAGTTAAGTACATTCGCCCTGTCAGTAGATTATTTCGGATTCATTAATTATATTCACTGAAAAACGCAACCAAGTGAATTCAAATATTTTCAATTTCAGCACAGGTGTATTTGCGAATATCCATGTATGTACCCACAGCATCTGTTTGAAACTGAATAATTGTTTTCCTTCATCTACCGGTATCTCAAAAAGTTCTCTACAAAACACTAGATCACACATGATCATTATAGGTTAATATCCACAATGACATGACATCCATCACGTTATAGTCTGACAAGCAAATGCCGCCATAAAGAACTAAAATGCATCGAAAACCTTGCCATTTCATCAATCAAATACTTACAGCCTTTGGAGGTGGGACATTGCTGTACTTCTTTCCCTTGCCAGACCTGTAACAAAATGAAGAAAAAAAATAACTTAAAAAAATAGCATAGGGCATTATCAAAAAGACATTCGTTGCAATACAGTCATACCTGCTTTAGTGATCACTGGTCTACAAAGACCACTTTTCTTGCCTCTTTTGGGTGATCTTTACAGACAGGTTGTACTGTATAAGAAACAACTTAATTTCAATTTTCTTTACTTTGTGTACCTACAAGTACATGCTTTGATTTTGTTCAAGGAAATAACCCAGACATATTTTTTGTTATCCTTCCTCTTCCATTTCTTTTTATTGTATCATTTTTTTCCACTCGTGTTTTGTGGAAGTATTTTCTTAAGGTCTCTAGTGCACAATTGAATGTCAATTGTGTGAACGAAATAAAGAAAAAAACAGAATGCTTGTAGAGCATACATGTAAGTCATAAACCATTTGACACAAAGAGATGTAATCAGCAACAAGAGGCAGAAATTAGGAATTCCTATCAAAATACATACATAATCAATGAAAGCAATGTCACATTACTTGTATTACAAGCATTGTACATTTGATTTTTAATGGTTGAATAAAGTGAATTGAAGTTAACTGAACTAAAAACTTACTTCTTTCCTGCCTCCTCAACTGTCTTGGCTCCCTGTGAGATGAATAAGAGAAACAATTGTGGGTTATTAGAGGTAATATCGCATTTGGGAATTTGGACCAGTCAAGAAATAATAAAAAGGGTGGTACAGGCTGTACGCACAGATACATTTACACTGTATGTAATGGTTAACAATTTCCTCATACGTCATACATGTAAAAATGAATTGAAAATTGACAGAAATTGAAAGTAAAAGAAATATTTGACTGATTTTCGCACACATTAGTTTTCATAGTACCTTACACAGGCTATTTTAATACTCGACAATAAATGTTCGCACATGCAATACCAACTTATTTCACATTTTAATAAGCAAAATTTCTGACTTTCAAACATATGTGTTACCAATACAGATTAACTTTAATGACTGAATTAATATAATAATGAAGAAACCTTTTGTTCAAAATGTTGTATTGCATTCCTTGATTTAGAAAAAAGTCACATCAATCGTACCAGGGCAGAATCCAAATATATTGATCAAGTAAAGTATTCAAAGTTTTCAATCATTAAAAAGATAGTAAGATACTTATGGTTTTTATAATATATTTTATAATAATGTTATTATACAAGTATCTTACTATCTTTGTAATGATTGAAAAACTTGAATACTTGACTTGGGAAGTACAAATATTATACAAAACCAACTTAAAGAGAAGGTTGAGTTCTGGGAAGAGGTGAAAAATAATTTGTGAGCGTTACTCATTCTTATTATGCAAGTGTGGAAGAACATCAGATAAGACATGTTCCCTGAAAAGTGCCTTCAAATGCCTTCATATTCTAAATATGCATGTAACATCGTAAAAATCGGGGGGGGGGGGGGGGGCCGGCTTTTCACGCCACGTGTCCGTGTAGTCCCATATACATCTTTTTGTGTACAATGTTTGTAACTTTACAAAGTCTTGGCCGAATTTCTTATCATTTTGATGATTCCAGAACCTTGCAATACAGACACATTCTTATATGCTAGATGATCAACCTTTTCTGGTCGGTTCCACACCGTTTCTTTCACAATGCAATCGCATGACCAGAACTCAACTTCACTTTTAATACTAAATCTTGATTGCTATTAACTTTTAAGAATTTGATATAGAATCAAAACCATCTACCCTACTGAAAGAAAAAGCAAGGGTAAAGTTTTAAGGATTTTCAGAAAATATGTTTATGACTGTAATACTACACACAAGAGAATTTTCACTTATTATGAGCTTGCAAAATGTTATAACTTTAGAGTAGTCTTTGGAGTAAATATTTGCAATATTTGCAACATCTACGAGGGGTCAGTGATACAAAGACGTAACTCTATTTTGGCCATTTTGAGAAAAAGTGTTTTAAAGATAGAGGTCCACTTGGGACGGAGTTGCGCATATGTTTCACTAGCGATTGACTTCAATGGGGTGTTGGGTGGAGAAACGTCTTTGTGTTCCTGGAAAGCCCACATTTTGATATCAAATACTCATTTGGGCAAAATATGGAGTTACGTCTTTGAGTCACTGAACCCTCGTCTACAACTAAGCATGTATCTTAACACTAGTACCTTACCATAAACACATGATAGACGGCGAGAGTGGAAGTGGTCTGGGGGTGAAGCCTGGAGGTTTGGTAGGGCAAGACGACGACTCAATCATCCATAGAGAGGAGAAAGCCAGAAGCCATGCCGTGGTACCACCCGCTGCCACAACCAGTATATCCACCAAGCGCTCAGACCATCACATGTTGATTTGGTACTACCCGCCACTTTTGTGGGGGTCATTTAAATCTACCAACCGGGGCCACGCAAGACCCATTGTCCAATGACCAAGGCCACGCAAGACCCGATGTCATTAGGGTTTTAACATTACTTACACTAAGACTAACCAATGAAAGGCCACGCAAGACCCATGTTACAACTTGTACAATAACCAAGGCCACGCGAGACCCACACACCAGCCATGTTTTGCAGGTCACGCTAGACCTACCGTCATCTAACATGTGCCACTTTCGGTTTGTGCCACGCTGGGCACAAATGAGCCTTGACACTTCCAACAAATTCTTACTTTACGCAAAGTAAGCTCTTAAGGCTCTTCGCTTCGAAACCTTTATCAGGTCACGCAAGACCTAACTCAACCATGATCATGATTTTCAAGTTCAACATTTCTAGACTTGCACCACGCAAGATGCAATATCTGGCACAACCGTAGCTCTGGTTCATCCAGTCCATGTCGAGTCCATCATAGAGTCTGCAGCAGAATGAATTTTCCGATGGGTACAATCCAGCAAGATTTGCTCCATCGGGCTGAAGAAGGGCCACAGATGAGGCTTTTGCTTTACATCCTACATTCATTTAAATATGAAATTGTTAACTGACAACTGTTCTGGGTCAAATTTAAGTGCCTACTTTAAAACGGGTAAAAACTTGAAAATCCTTAAATTTACAATCGCGCAACCCCCCCCCCCCCAAAAAAAAAAAAATTGATACAAAAATAATTTGTCACGCACGAAGCATAAACACATTCAAATTTAAATGATATCAATCAAGATTTTTCAAGTTTTACTTTTTAAAGTGGGTTGTAAATTACTGTGTAATTGCCCTAGTTCCTACAAAAGTATGCCATGCATGATGAGGAAATGAGCAACGAGTTTATGCAATAAATAAAGAGCCTAGATCTATAGCATGAAGGTTATTTATCATCTTTAACAGCTGATTTAGGCCCCCCTCCCCCTCAAAAAAAAAATAGCGATCTGCCTTTTTCCCCCTCCAAAATGCTTGGCACATTCTTCAACTTAGATGGCCACAAGCTTTTTTTTTAAATTTCCATTTTCTCTTGAAAAAGATAATTTCAACATTGTTTTTAATTAAAATGAAAAGCAGGCGGGTTCAATCATCTAGCATTCTTTATTTCTAATTACATCATGCAATGTACTTTTGTAGGCACTTTTAAATGGCTGGGCAACAATTTATCCCTAAAGTAGATGAGCACATGGCCGAATTGGGACTCTTTCCCACTTGAGAGAATGTCCCCAATATCAGAGGTTTAGCTTACAAGAGAACCCAAGAAACAAACCAACAATTTTACAAGGCTTTATTTTGAGCAAAGCTGTTGATCACTTTACAACAGATATAAATTAAGGAAATTGATATCCCATGGCCACAGGCTGCAAAAGTGCAATGAATCCTGGCCGAGTCTTGACATATTGACAAAGGTCCTTGACCAAGTCACAAGTAACATGTCATTATTTATTTCAAAAAGGCTCCAAAACAGGCAGTAGAAGTCTCCCATATTGCTGGCCATGTGCCTCATTGTCGGCCTTGTGCTGCTTATTTCTGCAAGCAAACTGCAAGCAAAAAATTAAAGTGATGAAAAGTCTCCTCTTTTTGCGAGATATCGAGCCTAGACTACGTCACATTAAAGACAAAGCCTTGCAGACGCCCGAAAAGGTAACATGCTGAGTGGAGGAATGCTAAAAATGTTGAGTTATCAACTGGCTTACTGTTGCATTTAGACCTCTAACGTTAGCATTTACTTAGCAAAGAGTTGTGAATTGTGTGACTAGCTTTCTGCTTTGCACACCATCGGTCACACGTTTCAGTTAAAATGAACATTTTACATCACTCTTGCACAAGGAAATTGGTGCAAATTAAGGCTAGGTAATATTAATATCATATCAATTATCACCTAAGCCATTTAATAAGGCTAAGGCTAACTAGTTCTTGGGCGTATTCCAGGCTAAAAGCCACGATGTTCACGATCATCATTGCGGAAAGCAAAGCCACGTGGTGTGGTGCACCCACAAACGCGGACCGCGTGGCGCACGCTGCGTGCATGGTCAATGCTGCTGCACAGACACATGGCTTTCCTACACCGCACCGCATGTGCATCGTGATCAACTCACAATCATTTCAACACGACATGCAAAATGCAACTTAAAACAAACAGCATAGCAATAATCACACATTTCTGACACACCTACAAGAAATATTCATCAATTATGGACAAACCTTAGACTTCTTCTGAACTTTGTTGGTACCCATTTTGATGCTTCAATTCAATGTTAATTTTTCAGCACAGAAAGATCAGTCCACACTCTAGCAGTACGTGAGGTTTAAATGGCCGAGGAATAAATTACATTTCATTAATTGCGCACGGCGCACGTGCGTGTACGTAAATACGCACGCTATATACGATATGCATATATGCCTGAGCGGCACGTACGTAATGAATCGTATCATGATTTATCAAGACACTTTACTTTGACTTATTTCCGTAGTACGCTTGACATTTGACAACGGACTCGAAAAGTTACGTGAAAACATAGATCTAGATCAGGCCTTCTCAACTAGTTTATTAGAAGCGCCAAAACAAAATGAATTGAGGTTGAAGTGCCAACCTGTATGTTTGGTGACTGTGTTACGAGGGAGCGTAGCGACCGAGTCGATACCGGGTGGGGTCCAGGGGGCGAAGCTCCCGGAAGCTAGTGGATTTTAGGGCTATTTTGAGCCCAGATGTGGCATTTTAACACCTTTTTGTTCCATGAAACATCAATCATAATTTCATATTGATGTGAATTAATTAGTACAATTCCTGGCTAAAATCTACACTGGAAGTTAATTTATATGTAGTTATTTTGGTGCAATAAACACGGGAAATGTCAAAATGAAGTGAAAATCAAAGAAACAAAATGGCTTGCTTACATTTTGGGCTCAACTTCGACTGCGACTTTTTGATTTTTCTGAGTTTTTTTATTTTTAAATAAATTGTTTTAATGTTGTTCTTTCTTTAATTTTTAATTTTTAATTGTTATTAATTTTTTGGAACAGCCGCGCGCCACTCTGACTGACCGCAAGCGCCACGAGTGGCGCGCGCGCCGCCAGTTGAGAAGGCCTGATCTAGATCTATATCTCCTTTTTCTAATATTACATCTCTTATTCTATCTTTTCAAAGTCTGATTTTTGCAAAGAGCAAGGGTGAAGATTTAAAAGATATTTATTAAACCTTCTTTTCCAATTAATTGCCCCCACAAAAGGCATAAATCCCCGCTTAGGGAGTAGCAGGCGCGTAGCCAGAGTTTGATGTTTGGGGGGGGGGGGGCACATACATGTAATCGATCGAGGTAAAAAAAAAAGGGGTCTACAAAATTTCAACCGATCCCGGAAATTTTAGGGGGGCACGTGCCCCCCCCCCCCGTGCCCCCCCCCCCCCCCCCCCCGTGGCTACGCGCCTGGGGAGTAGGACTGCCATATGGCCAAAACAAGTATTTTTAAATTCAATCTCCTCTTTATTAAACATTCTTTCATTAAAGTTATGTAAAATGTCGGCTTACATACAAGTTGAGGATGTGAAAAGAAAGAGCAACGAATGCTTAAAAACTCATTAAAAAAGACTTCACATTGGCCTTTTGGGAAAGTTGAATGTAATTTTTTGCTGAGAAGCCCCCCCCCCCCCCCCCCCCCCCCCCCCCCCCACCTAGATTGCATGGAATATACACAGGCGTGGATCCAGGATTTCTTAGGGGGGGCCAAATTTGAAATCAATTTGAAATTTAGTGTGCTGAAATCTGAAAAACGTGCCATTTCGCTCAGTGGGGGGGGGGGGGGGCCGCCCCCAACCAGTGTTATGTAGGGTTTTCCTGCCTTGGAGACCCCTCTAAATACGGGAAAAATACTCAATGTACCCCCCTCTATTCGGAATAATTTCTCAGGAGTCCAAAGATATGAGAGAAAAAAGAAAAAACACCCCCTTTTAAAGAAATCTCCGGGTGAAAAGTCAAATACACCCCTTTTTTTACAATTCTCGGGGACTTTGTCGCACGAAAAGTACCCCTTTACCGGACATTTTGGTAACACGCATGTGGTCATTCCTACCCCGGAGGTGGGGGAGGGGGGGGGGGGGGTAGTGAGCACTAATTCTTTTTTTTTTTTTTTTTGCTCCTTCAAATTTGAAAATCGCGCCGGTAGATAATTCGCTCAGTGGGGAGGGGGGGGGGGGGGGGTAATGAGCACTAATTATTTTTTGGGGCCCTCGAAAATTTGAAAAATCGCACCCCCCCCCCCCCCCCCCCTCCGCTCCCTCGAGCGCCAGGGGGGGAGGGGGACCATCTATACAAAAACATTTAAAAAGGGTAAAATTAACGTGGATCCGCCACTGAATACACATGCCTTTGACCAGTAAATAATATTTATTTAAATGTAAAAACTAAGAAAATCATTAAATTCGACTCACGTAAAGTTAAGGCTCAAATATCAAGAAAACCTTTTTGACTGGAAAAGGGGGTGGGGGAACTATATTCCAACGCTTGTTCTAATGTACTGCATGAGAGTACGGATGGTATACTACTACGCTCACGTGCTTAGTTTCGGGACTGACCAGTCTCCGCTCATATATGTTCTTTGGTAATGCCATGCGCCCATATCGATTTGGTATTCGTAGTCTGCAACTTCGAGCAAGTTAATACGAAAGAAAAAGATAACCAGTTTTGGAAACGCCCCACTATCAAAAAATGAAATGGAAGCTCTTACCATTACCAATGATGGTGAAAGAATATGTTTTGACTTATACGTGATCATACAAATTTTGCCGAGAAACCGCCTACTAATTGATATATTTGGTAAATTATATGGCTATTTGGACCTGGTAGGTATAACCATAGACGTCTATGGTATAACTTAAATCATAACGCACGTGTCGCGCACGTGTGCCTAGTTCCACCAGGGTATGTGAACCTCCCTGGTTCCATATACATCAGTCTGTCTGTGTACAGTGCTGTAACTTTACCAAGACTGGGCCAAATTTTTTATCATTTTGATGATTCCGGAACCTTGCAGCTTGCAAAATGGTATATAAGAGTCAAATTAAAAAGAATGTAGAAACAAACTCGGCAGGCGGCAATTTAATATCACTTTATAATATTTCAAGAAAAGAAGTAGAAAAGATATTCATTTGTTGTTCAACCAAGGATGTGTACCTTAAGTAGTAAACTGCGCGAATTTCAGTTCAAACTATTTCATAATATTTTATATACAAATCATCATTTACATAGATTCAGTTCCATGAAAATGGGTTGTGCTCATTTTGCAAAAATTTTGAAGAAACTTATCAACATGTATTCTTTGAATGTGATACAATAAAGGAAGTCTGGGGGGAAATGTGCAGATAGACTTAATTTACCAATTCTGAAGAAATTATCCTGGAAAGAAATTCTTATAGGAATAGATGACACCAGGGGCGGATCCAGGATTTGCCGATAGGGGGGGGGGCCTAAAATGTGAAAATCGCGCCGACCAATATCTCGCTCAGTGGGGGGGGGGGGGGGGGGGGGGGGGGGGGTGGGGGGTGGGGGGGGGGGGGGGGGGTAGTGATCATAATTTGTTTTCCGTATTTGACCTCGAAATCGTGCCGACCAATATCTCGCTCAGGGGGGGGGGGGGGGGGGGGTAGTGAGCATCATTTTTTTGTATGTGACCCCGAAAATGTGAAAATCGAGCCTACCAATATTTCGCTCAGTGGGGGGGGGGGGGGGTTGTATGCATAAATCATTTTTGTATTTGACCCTGAAAACTTTTCTTTTTTTTAATTTTTTTTAATTTAAAAAAAAAAAGAAAGAAAAAAAGCCAGGGCCTGGATGACACTAATTTTAAAACAGAGCAATTATTGAACCACGTTTTGATTTTGATTAAATATATGATTTTCCACAGTAGAGAGAAGGGAAACCCTCCAAAAGCAAAAGAAATAGAATATAGATTATTGGAAAATAGAAATGAAGAGAAAAAACTTTCATTGGAAAGAGACACACTTTCAATTCATTTAAAAATGGGAAGCTTTTGAAAGTTTAGAATAAATATTTTCTGTTTTAATTTTTCTCAACAAACAACTTAATAATAATAATAGCTAATTCTCATATAGCGCTTTCCAGACTCTTCTCTACCTTTGCTTTAAAAAAAATTCTTTCTTCATCTTCTTTTTTCTCTTCTTTTCTTTTTCTTTTGTTTGTTTGTTCGTTCTATGTTGGTGTGTGTTTTGTATA
>JAVYIG010015244.1:0-37117 GCA_035222895.1 Strongylocentrotus droebachiensis
GACATCCTTCTCTTACCTTCCCTTTTCCTCCTTTTTTTTTTTGGTTTTTATTTTTGCAATGTGTTTTGTATTTCTCCCCTTCAAATTCCCACAGAGGAATTATTATTTATCCCTCTTTCTGGAGGAAAGACAGGGAGCAAAGAAAACGACGACCAGGTTTTGGTGGCTCTTCCCTTCTAAAAGAAGCTTATTATCGACCTCTAACTCCGTCCTTCCTTCCCTTCTCCACCTCTTTTAACAAACTTAACTCCCGTCCCCCTCTCCCCGGCCCGGCTCCCCTTTTTTCTTTTATTCCATCCTTCATGTAGCATATTATTATGGCACAATGTTTCACCCTCAACCGTTTCCAAGACACTTTGTAAATAGTTGAATAGTTAAAGGCTAATTTCGACTATGATGTCATCTTGTTATATTCCTCATCCCCAAGACCCGATCTGAAAAGGGCATAGAAGAAGTTCAGCTCTGGAGTAATTAGTACCTCAATATAGTTCATCAAGAGCTCCATCTGCAGAGTCTCTTGGTTGGTGTTCAGGCTAAACCCGTTTTCGTCACTCAGCCGGTCACTTGGCAACAATTAATGAACATCTGAAACTACTACCCCATTCCATACTCGTTGGGGGCGCATTTCCAGAAGAAAAAAAAAACAAATTCAGATGATGACGTCATTGTTCACTCTTAAATAGGTTCAACAATGATGTCCTTTGCCTACGACCATACCATGCTGAATATACCGGTTTCTCGTCCGATCACCGAAGTCAAGCAGCATAGGGCCCGGTTAGTACTTGGATGGGAGACCGCCTGGGAATACCGGGTGTTGTAGGCATTTTGTTGCTTGACATAAAATTGTAGACATCCTTCTCTTACCTTCCCTTTTCCTCCTTTTTTTTTTGGTTTTTTATTTTTGCAATGTGTTTGTATTTCTCCCCTTCAAATTCCCACAGAGGAATTATTATTTATCCCTCTTTCTGGAGGAAAGACAGGGAGCAAAGAAAACGACGACCAGGTTTTGGTGGCTCTTCCCTTCTAAAAGAAGCTTATTATCGACCTCTAACTCCGTCCTTCCTTCCCTTCTCCACCTCTTTAACAAACTTAACTCCCGTCCCCCTCTCCCCGGCCCGGCTCCCCTTTTTTCTTTTATTCCATCCTTCATGTAGCATATTATTATGGCACAATGTTTCACCCTCAACCGTTTCCAAGACACTTTGTAAATAGTTGAATAGTTAAAGGCTAATTTCGACTATGATGTCATCTTGTTATATTCCTCATCCCCAAGACCCGATCTGAAAAGGGCATAGAAGAAGTTCAGCTCTGGAGTAATTAGTACCTCAATATAGTTCATCAAGAGCTCCATCTGCAGAGTCTCTTGGTTGGTGTTCAGGCTAAACCCGTTTCGTCACTCAGCCGGTCACTTGGCAACAATTAATGAACATCTGAAACTACTACCCCATTCCATACTCGTTGGGGGCGCATTTCCAGAAGAAAAAAAAAACAAATTCAGATGATGACGTCATTGTTCACTCTTAAATAGGTTCAACAATGATGTCCTTTGCCTACGACCATACCATGCTGAATATACCGGTTCTCGTCCGATCACCGAAGTCAAGCAGCATAGGGCCCGGTTAGTACTTGGATGGGAGACCGCCTGGGAATACCGGGTGTTGTAGGCATTTTGTTGCTTGACATAAAATTGTAGACATCCTTCTCTTACCTTCCCTTTTCCTCCTTTTTTTTTTGGTTTTTATTTTTGCAATGTGTTTGTATTTCTCCCCTTCAAATTCCCACAGAGGAATTATTATTTATCCCTCTTTCTGGAGGAAAGACAGGGAGCAAAGAAAACGACGACCAGGTTTTGGTGGCTCTTCCCTTCTAAAAGAAGCTTATTATCGACCTCTAACTCCGTCCTTCCTTCCCTTCTCCACCTCTTTAACAAACTTAACTCCCGTCCCCCTCTCCCCGGCCCGGCTCCCCTTTTTTCTTTTATTCCATCCTTCATGTAGCATATTATTATGGCACAATGTTTCACCCTCAACCGTTTCCAAGACACTTTGTAAATAGTTGAATAGTTAAAGGCTAATTTCGACTATGATGTCATCTTGTTATATTCCTCATCCCCAAGACCCGATCTGAAAAGGGCATAGAAGAAGTTCAGCTCTGGAGTAATTAGTACCTCAATATAGTTCATCAAGAGCTCCATCTGCAGAGTCTCTTGGTTGGTGTTCAGGCTAAACCCGTTTCGTCACTCAGCCGGTCACTTGGCAACAATTAATGAACATCTGAAACTACTACCCCATTCCATACTCGTTGGGGGCGCATTTCCAGAAGAAAAAAAAAACAAATTCAGATGATGACGTCATTGTTCACTCTTAAATAGGTTCAACAATGATGTCCTTTGCCTACGACCATACCATGCTGAATATACCGGTTCTCGTCCGATCACCGAAGTCAAGCAGCATAGGGCCCGGTTAGTACTTGGATGGGAGACCGCCTGGGAATACCGGGTGTTGTAGGCATTTTGTTGCTTGACATAAAATTGTAGACATCCTTCTCTTACCTTCCCTTTTCCTCCTTTTTTTTTTGGTTTTTATTTTTGCAATGTGTTTGTATTTCTCCCCTTCAAATTCCCACAGAGGAATTATTATTTATCCCTCTTTCTGGAGGAAAGACAGGGAGCAAAGAAAACGACGACCAGGTTTTGGTGGCTCTTCCCTTCTAAAAGAAGCTTATTATCGACCTCTAACTCCGTCCTTCCTTCCCTTCTCCACCTCTTTAACAAACTTAACTCCCGTCCCCCTCTCCCCGGCCCGGCTCCCCTTTTTTCTTTTATTCCATCCTTCATGTAGCATATTATTATGGCACAATGTTTCACCCTCAACCGTTTCCAAGACACTTTGTAAATAGTTGAATAGTTAAAGGCTAATTTCGACTATGATGTCATCTTGTTATATTCCTCATCCCCAAGACCCGATCTGAAAAGGGCATAGAAGAAGTTCAGCTCTGGAGTAATTAGTACCTCAATATAGTTCATCAAGAGCTCCATCTGCAGAGTCTCTTGGTTGGTGTTCAGGCTAAACCCGTTTCGTCACTCAGCCGGTCACTTGGCAACAATTAATGAACATCTGAAACTACTACCCCATTCCATACTCGTTGGGGGCGCATTTCCAGAAGAAAAAAAAAACAAATTCAGATGATGACGTCATTGTTCACTCTTAAATAGGTTCAACAATGATGTCCTTTGCCTACGACCATACCATGCTGAATATACCGGTTCTCGTCCGATCACCGAAGTCAAGCAGCATAGGGCCCGGTTAGTACTTGGATGGGAGACCGCCTGGGAATACCGGGTGTTGTAGGCATTTTGTTGCTTGACATAAAATTGTAGACATCCTTCTCTTACCTTCCCTTTTCCTCCTTTTTTTTTTGGTTTTTATTTTTGCAATGTGTTTGTATTTCTCCCCTTCAAATTCCCACAGAGGAATTATTATTTATCCCTCTTTCTGGAGGAAAGACAGGGAGCAAAGAAAACGACGACCAGGTTTTGGTGGCTCTTCCCTTCTAAAAGAAGCTTATTATCGACCTCTAACTCCGTCCTTCCTTCCCTTCTCCACCTCTTTAACAAACTTAACTCCCGTCCCCCTCTCCCCGGCCCGGCTCCCCTTTTTTCTTTTATTCCATCCTTCATGTAGCATATTATTATGGCACAATGTTTCACCCTCAACCGTTTCCAAGACACTTTGTAAATAGTTGAATAGTTAAAGGCTAATTTCGACTATGATGTCATCTTGTTATATTCCTCATCCCCAAGACCCGATCTGAAAAGGGCATAGAAGAAGTTCAGCTCTGGAGTAATTAGTACCTCAATATAGTTCATCAAGAGCTCCATCTGCAGAGTCTCTTGGTTGGTGTTCAGGCTAAACCCGTTTCGTCACTCAGCCGGTCACTTGGCAACAATTAATGAACATCTGAAACTACTACCCCATTCCATACTCGTTGGGGGCGCATTTCCAGAAGAAAAAAAAAACAAATTCAGATGATGACGTCATTGTTCACTCTTAAATAGGTTCAACAATGATGTCCTTTGCCTACGACCATACCATGCTGAATATACCGGTTCTCGTCCGATCACCGAAGTCAAGCAGCATAGGGCCCGGTTAGTACTTGGATGGGAGACCGCCTGGGAATACCGGGTGTTGTAGGCATTTTGTTGCTTGACATAAAATTGTAGACATCCTTCTCTTACCTTCCCTTTTCCTCCTTTTTTTTTTGGTTTTTATTTTTGCAATGTGTTTGTATTTCTCCCCTTCAAATTCCCACAGAGGAATTATTATTTATCCCTCTTTCTGGAGGAAAGACAGGGAGCAAAGAAAACGACGACCAGGTTTTGGTGGCTCTTCCCTTCTAAAAGAAGCTTATTATCGACCTCTAACTCCGTCCTTCCTTCCCTTCTCCACCTCTTTAACAAACTTAACTCCCGTCCCCCTCTCCCCGGCCCGGCTCCCCTTTTTTCTTTTATTCCATCCTTCATGTAGCATATTATTATGGCACAATGTTTCACCCTCAACCGTTTCCAAGACACTTTGTAAATAGTTGAATAGTTAAAGGCTAATTTCGACTATGATGTCATCTTGTTATATTCCTCATCCCCAAGACCCGATCTGAAAAGGGCATAGAAGAAGTTCAGCTCTGGAGTAATTAGTACCTCAATATAGTTCATCAAGAGCTCCATCTGCAGAGTCTCTTGGTTGGTGTTCAGGCTAAACCCGTTTCGTCACTCAGCCGGTCACTTGGCAACAATTAATGAACATCTGAAACTACTACCCCATTCCATACTCGTTGGGGGCGCATTTCCAGAAGAAAAAAAAAAACAAATTCAGATGATGACGTCATTGTTCACTCTTAAATAGGTTCAACAATGATGTCCTTTGCCTACGACCATACCATGCTGAATATACCGGTTCTCGTCCGATCACCGAAGTCAAGCAGCATAGGGCCCGGTTAGTACTTGGATGGGAGACCGCCTGGGAATACCGGGTGTTGTAGGCATTTTGTTGCTTGACATAAAATTGTAGACATCCTTCTCTTACCTTCCCTTTTCCTCCTTTTTTTTTTGGTTTTTATTTTTGCAATGTGTTTGTATTTCTCCCCTTCAAATTCCCACAGAGGAATTATTATTTATCCCTCTTTCTGGAGGAAAGACAGGGAGCAAAGAAAACGACGACCAGGTTTTGGTGGCTCTTCCCTTCTAAAAGAAGCTTATTATCGACCTCTAACTCCGTCCTTCCTTCCCTTCTCCACCTCTTTAACAAACTTAACTCCCGTCCCCCTCTCCCCGGCCCGGCTCCCCTTTTTTCTTTTATTCCATCCTTCATGTAGCATATTATTATGGCACAATGTTTCACCCTCAACCGTTTCCAAGACACTTTGTAAATAGTTGAATAGTTAAAGGCTAATTTCGACTATGATGTCATCTTGTTATATTCCTCATCCCCAAGACCCGATCTGAAAAGGGCATAGAAGAAGTTCAGCTCTGGAGTAATTAGTACCTCAATATAGTTCATCAAGAGCTCCATCTGCAGAGTCTCTTGGTTGGTGTTCAGGCTAAACCCGTTTCGTCACTCAGCCGGTCACTTGGCAACAATTAATGAACATCTGAAACTACTACCCCATTCCATACTCGTTGGGGGCGCATTTCCAGAAGAAAAAAAAAACAAATTCAGATGATGACGTCATTGTTCACTCTTAAATAGGTTCAACAATGATGTCCTTTGCCTACGACCATACCATGCTGAATATACCGGTTCTCGTCCGATCACCGAAGTCAAGCAGCATAGGGCCCGGTTAGTACTTGGATGGGAGACCGCCTGGGAATACCGGGTGTTGTAGGCATTTTGTTGCTTGACATAAAATTGTAGACATCCTTCTCTTACCTTCCCTTTTCCTCCTTTTTTTTTTGGTTTTTATTTTTGCAATGTGTTTGTATTTCTCCCCTTCAAATTCCCACAGAGGAATTATTATTTATCCCTCTTTCTGGAGGAAAGACAGGGAGCAAAGAAAACGACGACCAGGTTTTGGTGGCTCTTCCCTTCTAAAAGAAGCTTATTATCGACCTCTAACTCCGTCCTTCCTTCCCTTCTCCACCTCTTTAACAAACTTAACTCCCGTCCCCCTCTCCCCGGCCCGGCTCCCCTTTTTTCTTTTATTCCATCCTTCATGTAGCATATTATTATGGCACAATGTTTCACCCTCAACCGTTTCCAAGACACTTTGTAAATAGTTGAATAGTTAAAGGCTAATTTCGACTATGATGTCATCTTGTTATATTCCTCATCCCCAAGACCCGATCTGAAAAGGGCATAGAAGAAGTTCAGCTCTGGAGTAATTAGTACCTCAATATAGTTCATCAAGAGCTCCATCTGCAGAGTCTCTTGGTTGGTGTTCAGGCTAAACCCGTTTCGTCACTCAGCCGGTCACTTGGCAACAATTAATGAACATCTGAAACTACTACCCCATTCCATACTCGTTGGGGGCGCATTTCCAGAAGAAAAAAAAAACAAATTCAGATGATGACGTCATTGTTCACTCTTAAATAGGTTCAACAATGATGTCCTTTGCCTACGACCATACCATGCTGAATATACCGGTTCTCGTCCGATCACCGAAGTCAAGCAGCATAGGGCCCCGGTTAGTACTTGGATGGGAGACCGCCTGGGAATACCGGGTGTTGTAGGCATTTTGTTGCTTGACATAAAATTGTAGACATCCTTCTCTTACCTTCCCTTTTCCTCCTTTTTTTTTTGGTTTTTATTTTTGCAATGTGTTTGTATTTCTCCCCTTCAAATTCCCACAGAGGAATTATTATTTATCCCTCTTTCTGGAGGAAAGACAGGGAGCAAAGAAAACGACGACCAGGTTTTGGTGGCTCTTCCCTTCTAAAAGAAGCTTATTATCGACCTCTAACTCCGTCCTTCCTTCCCTTCTCCACCTCTTTAACAAACTTAACTCCCGTCCCCCTCTCCCCGGCCCGGCTCCCCTTTTTTCTTTTATTCCATCCTTCATGTAGCATATTATTATGGCACAATGTTTCACCCTCAACCGTTTCCAAGACACTTTGTAAATAGTTGAATAGTTAAAGGCTAATTTCGACTATGATGTCATCTTGTTATATTCCTCATCCCCAAGACCCGATCTGAAAAGGGCATAGAAGAAGTTCAGCTCTGGAGTAATTAGTACCTCAATATAGTTCATCAAGAGCTCCATCTGCAGAGTCTCTTGGTTGGTGTTCAGGCTAAACCCGTTTCGTCACTCAGCCGGTCACTTGGCAACAATTAATGAACATCTGAAACTACTACCCCATTCCATACTCGTTGGGGGCGCATTTCCAGAAGAAAAAAAAAACAAATTCAGATGATGACGTCATTGTTCACTCTTAAATAGGTTCAACAATGATGTCCTTTGCCTACGACCATACCATGCTGAATATACCGGTTCTCGTCCGATCACCGAAGTCAAGCAGCATAGGGCCCGGTTAGTACTTGGATGGGAGACCGCCTGGGAATACCGGGTGTTGTAGGCATTTTGTTGCTTGACATAAAATTGTAGACATCCTTCTCTTACCTTCCCTTTTCCTCCTTTTTTTTTTGGTTTTTATTTTTGCAATGTGTTTGTATTTCTCCCCTTCAAATTCCCACAGAGGAATTATTATTTATCCCTCTTTCTGGAGGAAAGACAGGGAGCAAAGAAAACGACGACCAGGTTTTGGTGGCTCTTCCCTTCTAAAAGAAGCTTATTATCGACCTCTAACTCCGTCCTTCCTTCCCTTCTCCACCTCTTTAACAAACTTAACTCCCGTCCCCCTCTCCCCGGCCCGGCTCCCCTTTTTTCTTTTATTCCATCCTTCATGTAGCATATTATTATGGCACAATGTTTCACCCTCAACCGTTTCCAAGACACTTTGTAAATAGTTGAATAGTTAAAGGCTAATTTCGACTATGATGTCATCTTGTTATATTCCTCATCCCCAAGACCCGATCTGAAAAGGGCATAGAAGAAGTTCAGCTCTGGAGTAATTAGTACCTCAATATAGTTCATCAAGAGCTCCATCTGCAGAGTCTCTTGGTTGGTGTTCAGGCTAAACCCGTTTCGTCACTCAGCCGGTCACTTGGCAACAATTAATGAACATCTGAAACTACTACCCCATTCCATACTCGTTGGGGGCGCATTTCCAGAAGAAAAAAAAAACAAATTCAGATGATGACGTCATTGTTCACTCTTAAATAGGTTCAACAATGATGTCCTTTGCCTACGACCATACCATGCTGAATATACCGGTTCTCGTCCGATCACCGAAGTCAAGCAGCATAGGGCCCGGTTAGTACTTGGATGGGAGACCGCCTGGGAATACCGGGTGTTGTAGGCATTTTGTTGCTTGACATAAAATTGTAGACATCCTTCTCTTACCTTCCCTTTTCCTCCTTTTTTTTTTGGTTTTTATTTTTGCAATGTGTTTGTATTTCTCCCCTTCAAATTCCCACAGAGGAATTATTATTTATCCCTCTTTCTGGAGGAAAGACAGGGAGCAAAGAAAACGACGACCAGGTTTTGGTGGCTCTTCCCTTCTAAAAGAAGCTTATTATCGACCTCTAACTCCGTCCTTCCTTCCCTTCTCCACCTCTTTAACAAACTTAACTCCCGTCCCCCTCTCCCCGGCCCGGCTCCCCTTTTTTCTTTTATTCCATCCTTCATGTAGCATATTATTATGGCACAATGTTTCACCCTCAACCGTTTCCAAGACACTTTGTAAATAGTTGAATAGTTAAAGGCTAATTTCGACTATGATGTCATCTTGTTATATTCCTCATCCCCAAGACCCGATCTGAAAAGGGCATAGAAGAAGTTCAGCTCTGGAGTAATTAGTACCTCAATATAGTTCATCAAGAGCTCCATCTGCAGAGTCTCTTGGTTGGTGTTCAGGCTAAACCCGTTTCGTCACTCAGCCGGTCACTTGGCAACAATTAATGAACATCTGAAACTACTACCCCATTCCATACTCGTTGGGGGCGCATTTCCAGAAGAAAAAAAAAACAAATTCAGATGATGACGTCATTGTTCACTCTTAAATAGGTTCAACAATGATGTCCTTTGCCTACGACCATACCATGCTGAATATACCGGTTCTCGTCCGATCACCGAAGTCAAGCAGCATAGGGCCCGGTTAGTACTTGGATGGGAGACCGCCTGGGAATACCGGGTGTTGTAGGCATTTTGTTGCTTGACATAAAATTGTAGACATCCTTCTCTTACCTTCCCTTTTCCTCCTTTTTTTTTTGGTTTTTATTTTTGCAATGTGTTTGTATTTCTCCCCTTCAAATTCCCACAGAGGAATTATTATTTATCCCTCTTTCTGGAGGAAAGACAGGGAGCAAAGAAAACGACGACCAGGTTTTGGTGGCTCTTCCCTTCTAAAAGAAGCTTATTATCGACCTCTAACTCCGTCCTTCCTTCCCTTCTCCACCTCTTTAACAAACTTAACTCCCGTCCCCCTCTCCCCGGCCCGGCTCCCCTTTTTTCTTTTATTCCATCCTTCATGTAGCATATTATTATGGCACAATGTTTCACCCTCAACCGTTTCCAAGACACTTTGTAAATAGTTGAATAGTTAAAGGCTAATTTCGACTATGATGTCATCTTGTTATATTCCTCATCCCCAAGACCCGATCTGAAAAGGGCATAGAAGAAGTTCAGCTCTGGAGTAATTAGTACCTCAATATAGTTCATCAAGAGCTCCATCTGCAGAGTCTCTTGGTTGGTGTTCAGGCTAAACCCGTTTCGTCACTCAGCCGGTCACTTGGCAACAATTAATGAACATCTGAAACTACTACCCCATTCCATACTCGTTGGGGGCGCATTTCCAGAAGAAAAAAAAAACAAATTCAGATGATGACGTCATTGTTCACTCTTAAATAGGTTCAACAATGATGTCCTTTGCCTACGACCATACCATGCTGAATATACCGGTTCTCGTCCGATCACCGAAGTCAAGCAGCATAGGGCCCGGTTAGTACTTGGATGGGAGACCGCCTGGGAATACCGGGTGTTGTAGGCATTTTGTTGCTTGACATAAAATTGTAGACATCCTTCTCTTACCTTCCCTTTTCCTCCTTTTTTTTTTGGTTTTTATTTTTGCAATGTGTTTGTATTTCTCCCCTTCAAATTCCCACAGAGGAATTATTATTTATCCCTCTTTCTGGAGGAAAGACAGGGAGCAAAGAAAACGACGACCAGGTTTTGGTGGCTCTTCCCTTCTAAAAGAAGCTTATTATCGACCTCTAACTCCGTCCTTCCTTCCCTTCTCCACCTCTTTAACAAACTTAACTCCCGTCCCCCTCTCCCCGGCCCGGCTCCCCTTTTTTCTTTTATTCCATCCTTCATGTAGCATATTATTATGGCACAATGTTTCACCCTCAACCGTTTCCAAGACACTTTGTAAATAGTTGAATAGTTAAAGGCTAATTTCGACTATGATGTCATCTTGTTATATTCCTCATCCCCAAGACCCGATCTGAAAAGGGCATAGAAGAAGTTCAGCTCTGGAGTAATTAGTACCTCAATATAGTTCATCAAGAGCTCCATCTGCAGAGTCTCTTGGTTGGTGTTCAGGCTAAACCCGTTTCGTCACTCAGCCGGTCACTTGGCAACAATTAATGAACATCTGAAACTACTACCCCATTCCATACTCGTTGGGGGCGCATTTCCAGAAGAAAAAAAAAACAAATTCAGATGATGACGTCATTGTTCACTCTTAAATAGGTTCAACAATGATGTCCTTTGCCTACGACCATACCATGCTGAATATACCGGTTCTCGTCCGATCACCGAAGTCAAGCAGCATAGGGCCCGGTTAGTACTTGGATGGGAGACCGCCTGGGAATACCGGGTGTTGTAGGCATTTTGTTGCTTGACATAAAATTGTAGACATCCTTCTCTTACCTTCCCTTTTCCTCCTTTTTTTTTTGGTTTTTATTTTTGCAATGTGTTTGTATTTCTCCCCTTCAAATTCCCACAGAGGAATTATTATTTATCCCTCTTTCTGGAGGAAAGACAGGGAGCAAAGAAAACGACGACCAGGTTTTGGTGGCTCTTCCCTTCTAAAAGAAGCTTATTATCGACCTCTAACTCCGTCCTTCCTTCCCTTCTCCACCTCTTTAACAAACTTAACTCCCGTCCCCCTCTCCCCGGCCCGGCTCCCCTTTTTTCTTTTATTCCATCCTTCATGTAGCATATTATTATGGCACAATGTTTCACCCTCAACCGTTTCCAAGACACTTTGTAAATAGTTGAATAGTTAAAGGCTAATTTCGACTATGATGTCATCTTGTTATATTCCTCATCCCCAAGACCCGATCTGAAAAGGGCATAGAAGAAGTTCAGCTCTGGAGTAATTAGTACCTCAATATAGTTCATCAAGAGCTCCATCTGCAGAGTCTCTTGGTTGGTGTTCAGGCTAAACCCGTTTCGTCACTCAGCCGGTCACTTGGCAACAATTAATGAACATCTGAAACTACTACCCCATTCCATACTCGTTGGGGGCGCATTTCCAGAAGAAAAAAAAAACAAATTCAGATGATGACGTCATTGTTCACTCTTAAATAGGTTCAACAATGATGTCCTTTGCCTACGACCATACCATGCTGAATATACCGGTTCTCGTCCGATCACCGAAGTCAAGCAGCATAGGGCCCGGTTAGTACTTGGATGGGAGACCGCCTGGGAATACCGGGTGTTGTAGGCATTTTGTTGCTTGACATAAAATTGTAGACATCCTTCTCTTACCTTCCCTTTTCCTCCTTTTTTTTTTGGTTTTTATTTTTGCAATGTGTTTGTATTTCTCCCCTTCAAATTCCCACAGAGGAATTATTATTTATCCCTCTTTCTGGAGGAAAGACAGGGAGCAAAGAAAACGACGACCAGGTTTTGGTGGCTCTTCCCTTCTAAAAGAAGCTTATTATCGACCTCTAACTCCGTCCTTCCTTCCCTTCTCCACCTCTTTAACAAACTTAACTCCCGTCCCCCTCTCCCCGGCCCGGCTCCCCTTTTTTCTTTTATTCCATCCTTCATGTAGCATATTATTATGGCACAATGTTTCACCCTCAACCGTTTCCAAGACACTTTGTAAATAGTTGAATAGTTAAAGGCTAATTTCGACTATGATGTCATCTTGTTATATTCCTCATCCCCAAGACCCGATCTGAAAAGGGCATAGAAGAAGTTCAGCTCTGGAGTAATTAGTACCTCAATATAGTTCATCAAGAGCTCCATCTGCAGAGTCTCTTGGTTGGTGTTCAGGCTAAACCCGTTTCGTCACTCAGCCGGTCACTTGGCAACAATTAATGAACATCTGAAACTACTACCCCATTCCATACTCGTTGGGGGCGCATTTCCAGAAGAAAAAAAAAACAAATTCAGATGATGACGTCATTGTTCACTCTTAAATAGGTTCAACAATGATGTCCTTTGCCTACGACCATACCATGCTGAATATACCGGTTCTCGTCCGATCACCGAAGTCAAGCAGCATAGGGCCCGGTTAGTACTTGGATGGGAGACCGCCTGGGAATACCGGGTGTTGTAGGCATTTTGTTGCTTGACATAAAATTGTAGACATCCTTCTCTTACCTTCCCTTTTCCTCCTTTTTTTTTTGGTTTTTATTTTTGCAATGTGTTTGTATTTCTCCCCTTCAAATTCCCACAGAGGAATTATTATTTATCCCTCTTTCTGGAGGAAAGACAGGGAGCAAAGAAAACGACGACCAGGTTTTGGTGGCTCTTCCCTTCTAAAAGAAGCTTATTATCGACCTCTAACTCCGTCCTTCCTTCCCTTCTCCACCTCTTTAACAAACTTAACTCCCGTCCCCCTCTCCCCGGCCCGGCTCCCCTTTTTTCTTTTATTCCATCCTTCATGTAGCATATTATTATGGCACAATGTTTCACCCTCAACCGTTTCCAAGACACTTTGTAAATAGTTGAATAGTTAAAGGCTAATTTCGACTATGATGTCATCTTGTTATATTCCTCATCCCCAAGACCCGATCTGAAAAGGGCATAGAAGAAGTTCAGCTCTGGAGTAATTAGTACCTCAATATAGTTCATCAAGAGCTCCATCTGCAGAGTCTCTTGGTTGGTGTTCAGGCTAAACCCGTTTCGTCACTCAGCCGGTCACTTGGCAACAATTAATGAACATCTGAAACTACTACCCCATTCCATACTCGTTGGGGGCGCATTTCCAGAAGAAAAAAAAAACAAATTCAGATGATGACGTCATTGTTCACTCTTAAATAGGTTCAACAATGATGTCCTTTGCCTACGACCATACCATGCTGAATATACCGGTTCTCGTCCGATCACCGAAGTCAAGCAGCATAGGGCCCGGTTAGTACTTGGATGGGAGACCGCCTGGGAATACCGGGTGTTGTAGGCATTTTGTTGCTTGACATAAAATTGTAGACATCCTTCTCTTACCTTCCCTTTTCCTCCTTTTTTTTTTGGTTTTTATTTTTGCAATGTGTTTGTATTTCTCCCCTTCAAATTCCCACAGAGGAATTATTATTTATCCCTCTTTCTGGAGGAAAGACAGGGAGCAAAGAAAACGACGACCAGGTTTTGGTGGCTCTTCCCTTCTAAAAGAAGCTTATTATCGACCTCTAACTCCGTCCTTCCTTCCCTTCTCCACCTCTTTAACAAACTTAACTCCCGTCCCCCTCTCCCCGGCCCGGCTCCCCTTTTTTCTTTTATTCCATCCTTCATGTAGCATATTATTATGGCACAATGTTTCACCCTCAACCGTTTCCAAGACACTTTGTAAATAGTTGAATAGTTAAAGGCTAATTTCGACTATGATGTCATCTTGTTATATTCCTCATCCCCAAGACCCGATCTGAAAAGGGCATAGAAGAAGTTCAGCTCTGGAGTAATTAGTACCTCAATATAGTTCATCAAGAGCTCCATCTGCAGAGTCTCTTGGTTGGTGTTCAGGCTAAACCCGTTTCGTCACTCAGCCGGTCACTTGGCAACAATTAATGAACATCTGAAACTACTACCCCATTCCATACTCGTTGGGGGCGCATTTCCAGAAGAAAAAAAAAACAAATTCAGATGATGACGTCATTGTTCACTCTTAAATAGGTTCAACAATGATGTCCTTTGCCTACGACCATACCATGCTGAATATACCGGTTCTCGTCCGATCACCGAAGTCAAGCAGCATAGGGCCCGGTTAGTACTTGGATGGGAGACCGCCTGGGAATACCGGGTGTTGTAGGCATTTTGTTGCTTGACATAAAATTGTAGACATCCTTCTCTTACCTTCCCTTTTCCTCCTTTTTTTTTTGGTTTTTATTTTTGCAATGTGTTTGTATTTCTCCCCTTCAAATTCCCACAGAGGAATTATTATTTATCCCTCTTTCTGGAGGAAAGACAGGGAGCAAAGAAAACGACGACCAGGTTTTGGTGGCTCTTCCCTTCTAAAAGAAGCTTATTATCGACCTCTAACTCCGTCCTTCCTTCCCTTCTCCACCTCTTTAACAAACTTAACTCCCGTCCCCCTCTCCCCGGCCCGGCTCCCCTTTTTTCTTTTATTCCATCCTTCATGTAGCATATTATTATGGCACAATGTTTCACCCTCAACCGTTTCCAAGACACTTTGTAAATAGTTGAATAGTTAAAGGCTAATTTCGACTATGATGTCATCTTGTTATATTCCTCATCCCCAAGACCCGATCTGAAAAGGGCATAGAAGAAGTTCAGCTCTGGAGTAATTAGTACCTCAATATAGTTCATCAAGAGCTCCATCTGCAGAGTCTCTTGGTTGGTGTTCAGGCTAAACCCGTTTCGTCACTCAGCCGGTCACTTGGCAACAATTAATGAACATCTGAAACTACTACCCCATTCCATACTCGTTGGGGGCGCATTTCCAGAAGAAAAAAAAAACAAATTCAGATGATGACGTCATTGTTCACTCTTAAATAGGTTCAACAATGATGTCCTTTGCCTACGACCATACCATGCTGAATATACCGGTTCTCGTCCGATCACCGAAGTCAAGCAGCATAGGGCCCGGTTAGTACTTGGATGGGAGACCGCCTGGGAATACCGGGTGTTGTAGGCATTTTGTTGCTTGACATAAAATTGTAGACATCCTTCTCTTACCTTCCCTTTTCCTCCTTTTTTTTTTGGTTTTTATTTTTGCAATGTGTTTGTATTTCTCCCCTTCAAATTCCCACAGAGGAATTATTATTTATCCCTCTTTCTGGAGGAAAGACAGGGAGCAAAGAAAACGACGACCAGGTTTTGGTGGCTCTTCCCTTCTAAAAGAAGCTTATTATCGACCTCTAACTCCGTCCTTCCTTCCCTTCTCCACCTCTTTAACAAACTTAACTCCCGTCCCCCTCTCCCCGGCCCGGCTCCCCTTTTTTCTTTTATTCCATCCTTCATGTAGCATATTATTATGGCACAATGTTTCACCCTCAACCGTTTCCAAGACACTTTGTAAATAGTTGAATAGTTAAAGGCTAATTTCGACTATGATGTCATCTTGTTATATTCCTCATCCCCAAGACCCGATCTGAAAAGGGCATAGAAGAAGTTCAGCTCTGGAGTAATTAGTACCTCAATATAGTTCATCAAGAGCTCCATCTGCAGAGTCTCTTGGTTGGTGTTCAGGCTAAACCCGTTTCGTCACTCAGCCGGTCACTTGGCAACAATTAATGAACATCTGAAACTACTACCCCATTCCATACTCGTTGGGGGCGCATTTCCAGAAGAAAAAAAAAACAAATTCAGATGATGACGTCATTGTTCACTCTTAAATAGGTTCAACAATGATGTCCTTTGCCTACGACCATACCATGCTGAATATACCGGTTCTCGTCCGATCACCGAAGTCAAGCAGCATAGGGCCCGGTTAGTACTTGGATGGGAGACCGCCTGGGAATACCGGGTGTTGTAGGCATTTTGTTGCTTGACATAAAATTGTAGACATCCTTCTCTTACCTTCCCTTTTCCTCCTTTTTTTTTTGGTTTTTATTTTTGCAATGTGTTTGTATTTCTCCCCTTCAAATTCCCACAGAGGAATTATTATTTATCCCTCTTTCTGGAGGAAAGACAGGGAGCAAAGAAAACGACGACCAGGTTTTGGTGGCTCTTCCCTTCTAAAAGAAGCTTATTATCGACCTCTAACTCCGTCCTTCCTTCCCTTCTCCACCTCTTTAACAAACTTAACTCCCGTCCCCCTCTCCCCGGCCCGGCTCCCCTTTTTTCTTTTATTCCATCCTTCATGTAGCATATTATTATGGCACAATGTTTCACCCTCAACCGTTTCCAAGACACTTTGTAAATAGTTGAATAGTTAAAGGCTAATTTCGACTATGATGTCATCTTGTTATATTCCTCATCCCCAAGACCCGATCTGAAAAGGGCATAGAAGAAGTTCAGCTCTGGAGTAATTAGTACCTCAATATAGTTCATCAAGAGCTCCATCTGCAGAGTCTCTTGGTTGGTGTTCAGGCTAAACCCGTTTCGTCACTCAGCCGGTCACTTGGCAACAATTAATGAACATCTGAAACTACTACCCCATTCCATACTCGTTGGGGGCGCATTTCCAGAAGAAAAAAAAAACAAATTCAGATGATGACGTCATTGTTCACTCTTAAATAGGTTCAACAATGATGTCCTTTGCCTACGACCATACCATGCTGAATATACCGGTTCTCGTCCGATCACCGAAGTCAAGCAGCATAGGGCCCGGTTAGTACTTGGATGGGAGACCGCCTGGGAATACCGGGTGTTGTAGGCATTTTGTTGCTTGACATAAAATTGTAGACATCCTTCTCTTACCTTCCCTTTTCCTCCTTTTTGTTTTGGTTTTTATTTTTGCAATGTGTTTGTATTTCTCCCCTTCAAATTCCCACAGAGGAATTATTATTTATCCCTCTTTCTGGAGGAAAGACAGGGAGCAAAGAAAACGACGACCAGGTTTTGGTGGCTCTTCCCTTCTAAAAGAAGCTTATTATCGACCTCTAACTCCGTCCTTCCTTCCCTTCTCCACCTCTTTAACAAACTTAACTCCCGTCCCCCTCTCCCCGGCCCGGCTCCCCTTTTTTCTTTTATTCCATCCTTCATGTAGCATATTATTATGGCACAATGTTTCACCCTCAACCGTTTCCAAGACACTTTGTAAATAGTTGAATAGTTAAAGGCTAATTTCGACTATGATGTCATCTTGTTATATTCCTCATCCCCAAGACCCGATCTGAAAAGGGCATAGAAGAAGTTCAGCTCTGGAGTAATTAGTACCTCAATATAGTTCATCAAGAGCTCCATCTGCAGAGTCTCTTGGTTGGTGTTCAGGCTAAACCCGTTTCGTCACTCAGCCGGTCACTTGGCAACAATTAATGAACATCTGAAACTACTACCCCATTCCATACTCGTTGGGGGCGCATTTCCAGAAGAAAAAAAAAACAAATTCAGATGATGACGTCATTGTTCACTCTTAAATAGGTTCAACAATGATGTCCTTTGCCTACGACCATACCATGCTGAATATACCGGTTCTCGTCCGATCACCGAAGTCAAGCAGCATAGGGCCCGGTTAGTACTTGGATGGGAGACCGCCTGGGAATACCGGGTGTTGTAGGCATTTTGTTGCTTGACATAAAATTGTAGACATCCTTCTCTTACCTTCCCTTTTCCTCCTTTTTTTTTTGGTTTTTATTTTTGCAATGTGTTTGTATTTCTCCCCTTCAAATTCCCACAGAGGAATTATTATTTATCCCTCTTTCTGGAGGAAAGACAGGGAGCAAAGAAAACGACGACCAGGTTTTGGTGGCTCTTCCCTTCTAAAAGAAGCTTATTATCGACCTCTAACTCCGTCCTTCCTTCCCTTCTCCACCTCTTTAACAAACTTAACTCCCGTCCCCCTCTCCCCGGCCCGGCTCCCCTTTTTTCTTTTATTCCATCCTTCATGTAGCATATTATTATGGCACAATGTTTCACCCTCAACCGTTTCCAAGACACTTTGTAAATAGTTGAATAGTTAAAGGCTAATTTCGACTATGATGTCATCTTGTTATATTCCTCATCCCCAAGACCCGATCTGAAAAGGGCATAGAAGAAGTTCAGCTCTGGAGTAATTAGTACCTCAATATAGTTCATCAAGAGCTCCATCTGCAGAGTCTCTTGGTTGGTGTTCAGGCTAAACCCGTTTCGTCACTCAGCCGGTCACTTGGCAACAATTAATGAACATCTGAAACTACTACCCCATTCCATACTCGTTGGGGGCGCATTTCCAGAAGAAAAAAAAAACAAATTCAGATGATGACGTCATTGTTCACTCTTAAATAGGTTCAACAATGATGTCCTTTGCCTACGACCATACCATGCTGAATATACCGGTTCTCGTCCGATCACCGAAGTCAAGCAGCATAGGGCCCGGTTAGTACTTGGATGGGAGACCGCCTGGGAATACCGGGTGTTGTAGGCATTTTGTTGCTTGACATAAAATTGTAGACATCCTTCTCTTACCTTCCCTTTTCCTCCTTTTTTTTTTGGTTTTTATTTTTGCAATGTGTTTGTATTTCTCCCCTTCAAATTCCCACAGAGGAATTATTATTTATCCCTCTTTCTGGAGGAAAGACAGGGAGCAAAGAAAACGACGACCAGGTTTTGGTGGCTCTTCCCTTCTAAAAGAAGCTTATTATCGACCTCTAACTCCGTCCTTCCTTCCCTTCTCCACCTCTTTAACAAACTTAACTCCCGTCCCCCTCTCCCCGGCCCGGCTCCCCTTTTTTCTTTTATTCCATCCTTCATGTAGCATATTATTATGGCACAATGTTTCACCCTCAACCGTTTCCAAGACACTTTGTAAATAGTTGAATAGTTAAAGGCTAATTTCGACTATGATGTCATCTTGTTATATTCCTCATCCCCAAGACCCGATCTGAAAAGGGCATAGAAGAAGTTCAGCTCTGGAGTAATTAGTACCTCAATATAGTTCATCAAGAGCTCCATCTGCAGAGTCTCTTGGTTGGTGTTCAGGCTAAACCCGTTTCGTCACTCAGCCGGTCACTTGGCAACAATTAATGAACATCTGAAACTACTACCCCATTCCATACTCGTTGGGGGCGCATTTCCAGAAGAAAAAAAAAACAAATTCAGATGATGACGTCATTGTTCACTCTTAAATAGGTTCAACAATGATGTCCTTTGCCTACGACCATACCATGCTGAATATACCGGTTCTCGTCCGATCACCGAAGTCAAGCAGCATAGGGCCCGGTTAGTACTTGGATGGGAGACCGCCTGGGAATACCGGGTGTTGTAGGCATTTTGTTGCTTGACATAAAATTGTAGACATCCTTCTCTTACCTTCCCTTTTCCTCCTTTTTTTTTTGGTTTTTATTTTTGCAATGTGTTTGTATTTCTCCCCTTCAAATTCCCACAGAGGAATTATTATTTATCCCTCTTTCTGGAGGAAAGACAGGGAGCAAAGAAAACGACGACCAGGTTTTGGTGGCTCTTCCCTTCTAAAAGAAGCTTATTATCGACCTCTAACTCCGTCCTTCCTTCCCTTCTCCACCTCTTTAACAAACTTAACTCCCGTCCCCCTCTCCCCGGCCCGGCTCCCCTTTTTTCTTTTATTCCATCCTTCATGTAGCATATTATTATGGCACAATGTTTCACCCTCAACCGTTTCCAAGACACTTTGTAAATAGTTGAATAGTTAAAGGCTAATTTCGACTATGATGTCATCTTGTTATATTCCTCATCCCCAAGACCCGATCTGAAAAGGGCATAGAAGAAGTTCAGCTCTGGAGTAATTAGTACCTCAATATAGTTCATCAAGAGCTCCATCTGCAGAGTCTCTTGGTTGGTGTTCAGGCTAAACCCGTTTCGTCACTCAGCCGGTCACTTGGCAACAATTAATGAACATCTGAAACTACTACCCCATTCCATACTCGTTGGGGGCGCATTTCCAGAAGAAAAAAAAAACAAATTCAGATGATGACGTCATTGTTCACTCTTAAATAGGTTCAACAATGATGTCCTTTGCCTACGACCATACCATGCTGAATATACCGGTTCTCGTCCGATCACCGAAGTCAAGCAGCATAGGGCCCGGTTAGTACTTGGATGGGAGACCGCCTGGGAATACCGGGTGTTGTAGGCATTTTGTTGCTTGACATAAAATTGTAGACATCCTTCTCTTACCTTCCCTTTTCCTCCTTTTTTTTTTGGTTTTTATTTTTGCAATGTGTTTGTATTTCTCCCCTTCAAATTCCCACAGAGGAATTATTATTTATCCCTCTTTCTGGAGGAAAGACAGGGAGCAAAGAAAACGACGACCAGGTTTTGGTGGCTCTTCCCTTCTAAAAGAAGCTTATTATCGACCTCTAACTCCGTCCTTCCTTCCCTTCTCCACCTCTTTAACAAACTTAACTCCCGTCCCCCTCTCCCCGGCCCGGCTCCCCTTTTTTCTTTTATTCCATCCTTCATGTAGCATATTATTATGGCACAATGTTTCACCCTCAACCGTTTCCAAGACACTTTGTAAATAGTTGAATAGTTAAAGGCTAATTTCGACTATGATGTCATCTTGTTATATTCCTCATCCCCAAGACCCGATCTGAAAAGGGCATAGAAGAAGTTCAGCTCTGGAGTAATTAGTACCTCAATATAGTTCATCAAGAGCTCCATCTGCAGAGTCTCTTGGTTGGTGTTCAGGCTAAACCCGTTTCGTCACTCAGCCGGTCACTTGGCAACAATTAATGAACATCTGAAACTACTACCCCATTCCATACTCGTTGGGGGCGCATTTCCAGAAGAAAAAAAAAACAAATTCAGATGATGACGTCATTGTTCACTCTTAAATAGGTTCAACAATGATGTCCTTTGCCTACGACCATACCATGCTGAATATACCGGTTCTCGTCCGATCACCGAAGTCAAGCAGCATAGGGCCCGGTTAGTACTTGGATGGGAGACCGCCTGGGAATACCGGGTGTTGTAGGCATTTTGTTGCTTGACATAAAATTGTAGACATCCTTCTCTTACCTTCCCTTTTCCTCCTTTTTTTTTTGGTTTTTATTTTTGCAATGTGTTTGTATTTCTCCCCTTCAAATTCCCACAGAGGAATTATTATTTATCCCTCTTTCTGGAGGAAAGACAGGGAGCAAAGAAAACGACGACCAGGTTTTGGTGGCTCTTCCCTTCTAAAAGAAGCTTATTATCGACCTCTAACTCCGTCCTTCCTTCCCTTCTCCACCTCTTTAACAAACTTAACTCCCGTCCCCCTCTCCCCGGCCCGGCTCCCCTTTTTTCTTTTATTCCATCCTTCATGTAGCATATTATTATGGCACAATGTTTCACCCTCAACCGTTTCCAAGACACTTTGTAAATAGTTGAATAGTTAAAGGCTAATTTCGACTATGATGTCATCTTGTTATATTCCTCATCCCCAAGACCCGATCTGAAAAGGGCATAGAAGAAGTTCAGCTCTGGAGTAATTAGTACCTCAATATAGTTCATCAAGAGCTCCATCTGCAGAGTCTCTTGGTTGGTGTTCAGGCTAAACCCGTTTCGTCACTCAGCCGGTCACTTGGCAACAATTAATGAACATCTGAAACTACTACCCCATTCCATACTCGTTGGGGGCGCATTTCCAGAAGAAAAAAAAAACAAATTCAGATGATGACGTCATTGTTCACTCTTAAATAGGTTCAACAATGATGTCCTTTGCCTACGACCATACCATGCTGAATATACCGGTTCTCGTCCGATCACCGAAGTCAAGCAGCATAGGGCCCGGTTAGTACTTGGATGGGAGACCGCCTGGGAATACCGGGTGTTGTAGGCATTTTGTTGCTTGACATAAAATTGTAGACATCCTTCTCTTACCTTCCCTTTTCCTCCTTTTTTTTTTGGTTTTTATTTTTGCAATGTGTTTGTATTTCTCCCCTTCAAATTCCCACAGAGGAATTATTATTTATCCCTCTTTCTGGAGGAAAGACAGGGAGCAAAGAAAACGACGACCAGGTTTTGGTGGCTCTTCCCTTCTAAAAGAAGCTTATTATCGACCTCTAACTCCGTCCTTCCTTCCCTTCTCCACCTCTTTAACAAACTTAACTCCCGTCCCCCTCTCCCCGGCCCGGCTCCCCTTTTTTCTTTTATTCCATCCTTCATGTAGCATATTATTATGGCACAATGTTTCACCCTCAACCGTTTCCAAGACACTTTGTAAATAGTTGAATAGTTAAAGGCTAATTTCGACTATGATGTCATCTTGTTATATTCCTCATCCCCAAGACCCGATCTGAAAAGGGCATAGAAGAAGTTCAGCTCTGGAGTAATTAGTACCTCAATATAGTTCATCAAGAGCTCCATCTGCAGAGTCTCTTGGTTGGTGTTCAGGCTAAACCCGTTTCGTCACTCAGCCGGTCACTTGGCAACAATTAATGAACATCTGAAACTACTACCCCATTCCATACTCGTTGGGGGCGCATTTCCAGAAGAAAAAAAAAACAAATTCAGATGATGACGTCATTGTTCACTCTTAAATAGGTTCAACAATGATGTCCTTTGCCTACGACCATACCATGCTGAATATACCGGTTCTCGTCCGATCACCGAAGTCAAGCAGCATAGGGCCCGGTTAGTACTTGGATGGGAGACCGCCTGGGAATACCGGGTGTTGTAGGCATTTTGTTGCTTGACATAAAATTGTAGACATCCTTCTCTTACCTTCCCTTTTCCTCCTTTTTTTTTTGGTTTTTATTTTTGCAATGTGTTTGTATTTCTCCCCTTCAAATTCCCACAGAGGAATTATTATTTATCCCTCTTTCTGGAGGAAAGACAGGGAGCAAAGAAAACGACGACCAGGTTTTGGTGGCTCTTCCCTTCTAAAAGAAGCTTATTATCGACCTCTAACTCCGTCCTTCCTTCCCTTCTCCACCTCTTTAACAAACTTAACTCCCGTCCCCCTCTCCCCGGCCCGGCTCCCCTTTTTTCTTTTATTCCATCCTTCATGTAGCATATTATTATGGCACAATGTTTCACCCTCAACCGTTTCCAAGACACTTTGTAAATAGTTGAATAGTTAAAGGCTAATTTCGACTATGATGTCATCTTGTTATATTCCTCATCCCCAAGACCCGATCTGAAAAGGGCATAGAAGAAGTTCAGCTCTGGAGTAATTAGTACCTCAATATAGTTCATCAAGAGCTCCATCTGCAGAGTCTCTTGGTTGGTGTTCAGGCTAAACCCGTTTCGTCACTCAGCCGGTCACTTGGCAACAATTAATGAACATCTGAAACTACTACCCCATTCCATACTCGTTGGGGGCGCATTTCCAGAAGAAAAAAAAAACAAATTCAGATGATGACGTCATTGTTCACTCTTAAATAGGTTCAACAATGATGTCCTTTGCCTACGACCATACCATGCTGAATATACCGGTTCTCGTCCGATCACCGAAGTCAAGCAGCATAGGGCCCGGTTAGTACTTGGATGGGAGACCGCCTGGGAATACCGGGTGTTGTAGGCATTTTGTTGCTTGACATAAAATTGTAGACATCCTTCTCTTACCTTCCCTTTTCCTCCTTTTTTTTTTGGTTTTTATTTTTGCAATGTGTTTGTATTTCTCCCCTTCAAATTCCCACAGAGGAATTATTATTTATCCCTCTTTCTGGAGGAAAGACAGGGAGCAAAGAAAACGACGACCAGGTTTTGGTGGCTCTTCCCTTCTAAAAGAAGCTTATTATCGACCTCTAACTCCGTCCTTCCTTCCCTTCTCCACCTCTTTAACAAACTTAACTCCCGTCCCCCTCTCCCCGGCCCGGCTCCCCTTTTTTCTTTTATTCCATCCTTCATGTAGCATATTATTATGGCACAATGTTTCACCCTCAACCGTTTCCAAGACACTTTGTAAATAGTTGAATAGTTAAAGGCTAATTTCGACTATGATGTCATCTTGTTATATTCCTCATCCCCAAGACCCGATCTGAAAAGGGCATAGAAGAAGTTCAGCTCTGGAGTAATTAGTACCTCAATATAGTTCATCAAGAGCTCCATCTGCAGAGTCTCTTGGTTGGTGTTCAGGCTAAACCCGTTTCGTCACTCAGCCGGTCACTTGGCAACAATTAATGAACATCTGAAACTACTACCCCATTCCATACTCGTTGGGGGCGCATTTCCAGAAGAAAAAAAAAACAAATTCAGATGATGACGTCATTGTTCACTCTTAAATAGGTTCAACAATGATGTCCTTTGCCTACGACCATACCATGCTGAATATACCGGTTCTCGTCCGATCACCGAAGTCAAGCAGCATAGGGCCCGGTTAGTACTTGGATGGGAGACCGCCTGGGAATACCGGGTGTTGTAGGCATTTTGTTGCTTGACATAAAATTGTAGACATCCTTCTCTTACCTTCCCTTTTCCTCCTTTTTTTTTTGGTTTTTATTTTTGCAATGTGTTTGTATTTCTCCCCTTCAAATTCCCACAGAGGAATTATTATTTATCCCTCTTTCTGGAGGAAAGACAGGGAGCAAAGAAAACGACGACCAGGTTTTGGTGGCTCTTCCCTTCTAAAAGAAGCTTATTATCGACCTCTAACTCCGTCCTTCCTTCCCTTCTCCACCTCTTTAACAAACTTAACTCCCGTCCCCCTCTCCCCGGCCCGGCTCCCCTTTTTTCTTTTATTCCATCCTTCATGTAGCATATTATTATGGCACAATGTTTCACCCTCAACCGTTTCCAAGACACTTTGTAAATAGTTGAATAGTTAAAGGCTAATTTCGACTATGATGTCATCTTGTTATATTCCTCATCCCCAAGACCCGATCTGAAAAGGGCATAGAAGAAGTTCAGCTCTGGAGTAATTAGTACCTCAATATAGTTCATCAAGAGCTCCATCTGCAGAGTCTCTTGGTTGGTGTTCAGGCTAAACCCGTTTCGTCACTCAGCCGGTCACTTGGCAACAATTAATGAACATCTGAAACTACTACCCCATTCCATACTCGTTGGGGGCGCATTTCCAGAAGAAAAAAAAAACAAATTCAGATGATGACGTCATTGTTCACTCTTAAATAGGTTCAACAATGATGTCCTTTGCCTACGACCATACCATGCTGAATATACCGGTTCTCGTCCGATCACCGAAGTCAAGCAGCATAGGGCCCGGTTAGTACTTGGATGGGAGACCGCCTGGGAATACCGGGTGTTGTAGGCATTTTGTTGCTTGACATAAAATTGTAGACATCCTTCTCTTACCTTCCCTTTTCCTCCTTTTTTTTTTGGTTTTTATTTTTGCAATGTGTTTGTATTTCTCCCCTTCAAATTCCCACAGAGGAATTATTATTTATCCCTCTTTCTGGAGGAAAGACAGGGAGCAAAGAAAACGACGACCAGGTTTTGGTGGCTCTTCCCTTCTAAAAGAAGCTTATTATCGACCTCTAACTCCGTCCTTCCTTCCCTTCTCCACCTCTTTAACAAACTTAACTCCCGTCCCCCTCTCCCCGGCCCGGCTCCCCTTTTTTCTTTTATTCCATCCTTCATGTAGCATATTATTATGGCACAATGTTTCACCCTCAACCGTTTCCAAGACACTTTGTAAATAGTTGAATAGTTAAAGGCTAATTTCGACTATGATGTCATCTTGTTATATTCCTCATCCCCAAGACCCGATCTGAAAAGGGCATAGAAGAAGTTCAGCTCTGGAGTAATTAGTACCTCAATATAGTTCATCAAGAGCTCCATCTGCAGAGTCTCTTGGTTGGTGTTCAGGCTAAACCCGTTTCGTCACTCAGCCGGTCACTTGGCAACAATTAATGAACATCTGAAACTACTACCCCATTCCATACTCGTTGGGGGCGCATTTCCAGAAGAAAAAAAAAACAAATTCAGATGATGACGTCATTGTTCACTCTTAAATAGGTTCAACAATGATGTCCTTTGCCTACGACCATACCATGCTGAATATACCGGTTCTCGTCCGATCACCGAAGTCAAGCAGCATAGGGCCCGGTTAGTACTTGGATGGGAGACCGCCTGGGAATACCGGGTGTTGTAGGCATTTTGTTGCTTGACATAAAATTGTAGACATCCTTCTCTTACCTTCCCTTTTCCTCCTTTTTTTTTTGGTTTTTATTTTTGCAATGTGTTTGTATTTCTCCCCTTCAAATTCCCACAGAGGAATTATTATTTATCCCTCTTTCTGGAGGAAAGACAGGGAGCAAAGAAAACGACGACCAGGTTTTGGTGGCTCTTCCCTTCTAAAAGAAGCTTATTATCGACCTCTAACTCCGTCCTTCCTTCCCTTCTCCACCTCTTTAACAAACTTAACTCCCGTCCCCCTCTCCCCGGCCCGGCTCCCCTTTTTTCTTTTATTCCATCCTTCATGTAGCATATTATTATGGCACAATGTTTCACCCTCAACCGTTTCCAAGACACTTTGTAAATAGTTGAATAGTTAAAGGCTAATTTCGACTATGATGTCATCTTGTTATATTCCTCATCCCCAAGACCCGATCTGAAAAGGGCATAGAAGAAGTTCAGCTCTGGAGTAATTAGTACCTCAATATAGTTCATCAAGAGCTCCATCTGCAGAGTCTCTTGGTTGGTGTTCAGGCTAAACCCGTTTCGTCACTCAGCCGGTCACTTGGCAACAATTAATGAACATCTGAAACTACTACCCCATTCCATACTCGTTGGGGGCGCATTTCCAGAAGAAAAAAAAAACAAATTCAGATGATGACGTCATTGTTCACTCTTAAATAGGTTCAACAATGATGTCCTTTGCCTACGACCATACCATGCTGAATATACCGGTTCTCGTCCGATCACCGAAGTCAAGCAGCATAGGGCCCGGTTAGTACTTGGATGGGAGACCGCCTGGGAATACCGGGTGTTGTAGGCATTTTGTTGCTTGACATAAAATTGTAGACATCCTTCTCTTACCTTCCCTTTTCCTCCTTTTTTTTTTGGTTTTTATTTTTGCAATGTGTTTGTATTTCTCCCCTTCAAATTCCCACAGAGGAATTATTATTTATCCCTCTTTCTGGAGGAAAGACAGGGAGCAAAGAAAACGACGACCAGGTTTTGGTGGCTCTTCCCTTCTAAAAGAAGCTTATTATCGACCTCTAACTCCGTCCTTCCTTCCCTTCTCCACCTCTTTAACAAACTTAACTCCCGTCCCCCTCTCCCCGGCCCGGCTCCCCTTTTTTCTTTTATTCCATCCTTCATGTAGCATATTATTATGGCACAATGTTTCACCCTCAACCGTTTCCAAGACACTTTGTAAATAGTTGAATAGTTAAAGGCTAATTTCGACTATGATGTCATCTTGTTATATTCCTCATCCCCAAGACCCGATCTGAAAAGGGCATAGAAGAAGTTCAGCTCTGGAGTAATTAGTACCTCAATATAGTTCATCAAGAGCTCCATCTGCAGAGTCTCTTGGTTGGTGTTCAGGCTAAACCCGTTTCGTCACTCAGCCGGTCACTTGGCAACAATTAATGAACATCTGAAACTACTACCCCATTCCATACTCGTTGGGGGCGCATTTCCAGAAGAAAAAAAAAACAAATTCAGATGATGACGTCATTGTTCACTCTTAAATAGGTTCAACAATGATGTCCTTTGCCTACGACCATACCATGCTGAATATACCGGTTCTCGTCCGATCACCGAAGTCAAGCAGCATAGGGCCCGGTTAGTACTTGGATGGGAGACCGCCTGGGAATACCGGGTGTTGTAGGCATTTTGTTGCTTGACATAAAATTGTAGACATCCTTCTCTTACCTTCCCTTTTCCTCCTTTTTATTTTGGTTTTTATTTTTGCAATGTGTTTGTATTTCTCCCCTTCAAATTCCCACAGAGGAATTATTATTTATCCCTCTTTCTGGAGGAAAGACAGGGAGCAAAGAAAACGACGACCAGGTTTTGGTGGCTCTTCCCTTCTAAAAGAAGCTTATTATCGACCTCTAACTCCGTCCTTCCTTCCCTTCTCCACCTCTTTAACAAACTTAACTCCCGTCCCCCTCTCCCCGGCCCGGCTCCCCTTTTTTCTTTTATTCCATCCTTCATGTAGCATATTATTATGGCACAATGTTTCACCCTCAACCGTTTCCAAGACACTTTGTAAATAGTTGAATAGTTAAAGGCTAATTTCGACTATGATGTCATCTTGTTATATTCCTCATCCCCAAGACCCGATCTGAAAAGGGCATAGAAGAAGTTCAGCTCTGGAGTAATTAGTACCTCAATATAGTTCATCAAGAGCTCCATCTGCAGAGTCTCTTGGTTGGTGTTCAGGCTAAACCCGTTTCGTCACTCAGCCGGTCACTTGGCAACAATTAATGAACATCTGAAACTACTACCCCATTCCATACTCGTTGGGGGCGCATTTCCAGAAGAAAAAAAAAACAAATTCAGATGATGACGTCATTGTTCACTCTTAAATAGGTTCAACAATGATGTCCTTTGCCTACGACCATACCATGCTGAATATACCGGTTCTCGTCCGATCACCGAAGTCAAGCAGCATAGGGCCCGGTTAGTACTTGGATGGGAGACCGCCTGGGAATACCGGGTGTTGTAGGCATTTTGTTGCTTGACATAAAATTGTAGACATCCTTCTCTTACCTTCCCTTTTCCTCCTTTTTTTTTTGGTTTTTATTTTTGCAATGTGTTTGTATTTCTCCCCTTCAAATTCCCACAGAGGAATTATTATTTATCCCTCTTTCTGGAGGAAAGACAGGGAGCAAAGAAAACGACGACCAGGTTTTGGTGGCTCTTCCCTTCTAAAAGAAGCTTATTATCGACCTCTAACTCCGTCCTTCCTTCCCTTCTCCACCTCTTTAACAAACTTAACTCCCGTCCCCCTCTCCCCGGCCCGGCTCCCCTTTTTTCTTTTATTCCATCCTTCATGTAGCATATTATTATGGCACAATGTTTCACCCTCAACCGTTTCCAAGACACTTTGTAAATAGTTGAATAGTTAAAGGCTAATTTCGACTATGATGTCATCTTGTTATATTCCTCATCCCCAAGACCCGATCTGAAAAGGGCATAGAAGAAGTTCAGCTCTGGAGTAATTAGTACCTCAATATAGTTCATCAAGAGCTCCATCTGCAGAGTCTCTTGGTTGGTGTTCAGGCTAAACCCGTTTCGTCACTCAGCCGGTCACTTGGCAACAATTAATGAACATCTGAAACTACTACCCCATTCCATACTCGTTGGGGGCGCATTTCCAGAAGAAAAAAAAAACAAATTCAGATGATGACGTCATTGTTCACTCTTAAATAGGTTCAACAATGATGTCCTTTGCCTACGACCATACCATGCTGAATATACCGGTTCTCGTCCGATCACCGAAGTCAAGCAGCATAGGGCCCGGTTAGTACTTGGATGGGAGACCGCCTGGGAATACCGGGTGTTGTAGGCATTTTGTTGCTTGACATAAAATTGTAGACATCCTTCTCTTACCTTCCCTTTTCCTCCTTTTTTTTTTGGTTTTTATTTTTGCAATGTGTTTGTATTTCTCCCCTTCAAATTCCCACAGAGGAATTATTATTTATCCCTCTTTCTGGAGGAAAGACAGGGAGCAAAGAAAACGACGACCAGGTTTTGGTGGCTCTTCCCTTCTAAAAGAAGCTTATTATCGACCTCTAACTCCGTCCTTCCTTCCCTTCTCCACCTCTTTAACAAACTTAACTCCCGTCCCCCTCTCCCCGGCCCGGCTCCCCTTTTTTCTTTTATTCCATCCTTCATGTAGCATATTATTATGGCACAATGTTTCACCCTCAACCGTTTCCAAGACACTTTGTAAATAGTTGAATAGTTAAAGGCTAATTTCGACTATGATGTCATCTTGTTATATTCCTCATCCCCAAGACCCGATCTGAAAAGGGCATAGAAGAAGTTCAGCTCTGGAGTAATTAGTACCTCAATATAGTTCATCAAGAGCTCCATCTGCAGAGTCTCTTGGTTGGTGTTCAGGCTAAACCCGTTTCGTCACTCAGCCGGTCACTTGGCAACAATTAATGAACATCTGAAACTACTACCCCATTCCATACTCGTTGGGGGCGCATTTCCAGAAGAAAAAAAAAACAAATTCAGATGATGACGTCATTGTTCACTCTTAAATAGGTTCAACAATGATGTCCTTTGCCTACGACCATACCATGCTGAATATACCGGTTCTCGTCCGATCACCGAAGTCAAGCAGCATAGGGCCCGGTTAGTACTTGGATGGGAGACCGCCTGGGAATACCGGGTGTTGTAGGCATTTTGTTGCTTGACATAAAATTGTAGACATCCTTCTCTTACCTTCCCTTTTCCTCCTTTTTTTTTTGGTTTTTATTTTTGCAATGTGTTTGTATTTCTCCCCTTCAAATTCCCACAGAGGAATTATTATTTATCCCTCTTTCTGGAGGAAAGACAGGGAGCAAAGAAAACGACGACCAGGTTTTGGTGGCTCTTCCCTTCTAAAAGAAGCTTATTATCGACCTCTAACTCCGTCCTTCCTTCCCTTCTCCACCTCTTTAACAAACTTAACTCCCGTCCCCCTCTCCCCGGCCCGGCTCCCCTTTTTTCTTTTATTCCATCCTTCATGTAGCATATTATTATGGCACAATGTTTCACCCTCAACCGTTTCCAAGACACTTTGTAAATAGTTGAATAGTTAAAGGCTAATTTCGACTATGATGTCATCTTGTTATATTCCTCATCCCCAAGACCCGATCTGAAAAGGGCATAGAAGAAGTTCAGCTCTGGAGTAATTAGTACCTCAATATAGTTCATCAAGAGCTCCATCTGCAGAGTCTCTTGGTTGGTGTTCAGGCTAAACCCGTTTCGTCACTCAGCCGGTCACTTGGCAACAATTAATGAACATCTGAAACTACTACCCCATTCCATACTCGTTGGGGGCGCATTTCCAGAAGAAAAAAAAAACAAATTCAGATGATGACGTCATTGTTCACTCTTAAATAGGTTCAACAATGATGTCCTTTGCCTACGACCATACCATGCTGAATATACCGGTTCTCGTCCGATCACCGAAGTCAAGCAGCATAGGGCCCGGTTAGTACTTGGATGGGAGACCGCCTGGGAATACCGGGTGTTGTAGGCATTTTGTTGCTTGACATAAAATTGTAGACATCCTTCTCTTACCTTCCCTTTTCCTCCTTTTTTTTTTGGTTTTTATTTTTGCAATGTGTTTGTATTTCTCCCCTTCAAATTCCCACAGAGGAATTATTATTTATCCCTCTTTCTGGAGGAAAGACAGGGAGCAAAGAAAACGACGACCAGGTTTTGGTGGCTCTTCCCTTCTAAAAGAAGCTTATTATCGACCTCTAACTCCGTCCTTCCTTCCCTTCTCCACCTCTTTAACAAACTTAACTCCCGTCCCCCTCTCCCCGGCCCGGCTCCCCTTTTTTCTTTTATTCCATCCTTCATGTAGCATATTATTATGGCACAATGTTTCACCCTCAACCGTTTCCAAGACACTTTGTAAATAGTTGAATAGTTAAAGGCTAATTTCGACTATGATGTCATCTTGTTATATTCCTCATCCCCAAGACCCGATCTGAAAAGGGCATAGAAGAAGTTCAGCTCTGGAGTAATTAGTACCTCAATATAGTTCATCAAGAGCTCCATCTGCAGAGTCTCTTGGTTGGTGTTCAGGCTAAACCCGTTTCGTCACTCAGCCGGTCACTTGGCAACAATTAATGAACATCTGAAACTACTACCCCATTCCATACTCGTTGGGGGCGCATTTCCAGAAGAAAAAAAAAACAAATTCAGATGATGACGTCATTGTTCACTCTTAAATAGGTTCAACAATGATGTCCTTTGCCTACGACCATACCATGCTGAATATACCGGTTCTCGTCCGATCACCGAAGTCAAGCAGCATAGGGCCCGGTTAGTACTTGGATGGGAGACCGCCTGGGAATACCGGGTGTTGTAGGCATTTTGTTGCTTGACATAAAATTGTAGACATCCTTCTCTTACCTTCCCTTTTCCTCCTTTTTTTTTTGGTTTTTATTTTTGCAATGTGTTTGTATTTCTCCCCTTCAAATTCCCACAGAGGAATTATTATTTATCCCTCTTTCTGGAGGAAAGACAGGGAGCAAAGAAAACGACGACCAGGTTTTGGTGGCTCTTCCCTTCTAAAAGAAGCTTATTATCGACCTCTAACTCCGTCCTTCCTTCCCTTCTCCACCTCTTTAACAAACTTAACTCCCGTCCCCCTCTCCCCGGCCCGGCTCCCCTTTTTTCTTTTATTCCATCCTTCATGTAGCATATTATTATGGCACAATGTTTCACCCTCAACCGTTTCCAAGACACTTTGTAAATAGTTGAATAGTTAAAGGCTAATTTCGACTATGATGTCATCTTGTTATATTCCTCATCCCCAAGACCCGATCTGAAAAGGGCATAGAAGAAGTTCAGCTCTGGAGTAATTAGTACCTCAATATAGTTCATCAAGAGCTCCATCTGCAGAGTCTCTTGGTTGGTGTTCAGGCTAAACCCGTTTCGTCACTCAGCCGGTCACTTGGCAACAATTAATGAACATCTGAAACTACTACCCCATTCCATACTCGTTGGGGGCGCATTTCCAGAAGAAAAAAAAAACAAATTCAGATGATGACGTCATTGTTCACTCTTAAATAGGTTCAACAATGATGTCCTTTGCCTACGACCATACCATGCTGAATATACCGGTTCTCGTCCGATCACCGAAGTCAAGCAGCATAGGGCCCGGTTAGTACTTGGATGGGAGACCGCCTGGGAATACCGGGTGTTGTAGGCATTTTGTTGCTTGACATAAAATTGTAGACATCCTTCTCTTACCTTCCCTTTTCCTCCTTTTTTTTTTGGTTTTTATTTTTGCAATGTGTTTGTATTTCTCCCCTTCAAATTCCCACAGAGGAATTATTATTTATCCCTCTTTCTGGAGGAAAGACAGGGAGCAAAGAAAACGACGACCAGGTTTTGGTGGCTCTTCCCTTCTAAAAGAAGCTTATTATCGACCTCTAACTCCGTCCTTCCTTCCCTTCTCCACCTCTTTAACAAACTTAACTCCCGTCCCCCTCTCCCCGGCCCGGCTCCCCTTTTTTCTTTTATTCCATCCTTCATGTAGCATATTATTATGGCACAATGTTTCACCCTCAACCGTTTCCAAGACACTTTGTAAATAGTTGAATAGTTAAAGGCTAATTTCGACTATGATGTCATCTTGTTATATTCCTCATCCCCAAGACCCGATCTGAAAAGGGCATAGAAGAAGTTCAGCTCTGGAGTAATTAGTACCTCAATATAGTTCATCAAGAGCTCCATCTGCAGAGTCTCTTGGTTGGTGTTCAGGCTAAACCCGTTTCGTCACTCAGCCGGTCACTTGGCAACAATTAATGAACATCTGAAACTACTACCCCATTCCATACTCGTTGGGGGCGCATTTCCAGAAGAAAAAAAAAACAAATTCAGATGATGACGTCATTGTTCACTCTTAAATAGGTTCAACAATGATGTCCTTTGCCTACGACCATACCATGCTGAATATACCGGTTCTCGTCCGATCACCGAAGTCAAGCAGCATAGGGCCCGGTTAGTACTTGGATGGGAGACCGCCTGGGAATACCGGGTGTTGTAGGCATTTTGTTGCTTGACATAAAATTGTAGACATCCTTCTCTTACCTTCCCTTTTCCTCCTTTTTTTTTTGGTTTTTATTTTTGCAATGTGTTTGTATTTCTCCCCTTCAAATTCCCACAGAGGAATTATTATTTATCCCTCTTTCTGGAGGAAAGACAGGGAGCAAAGAAAACGACGACCAGGTTTTGGTGGCTCTTCCCTTCTAAAAGAAGCTTATTATCGACCTCTAACTCCGTCCTTCCTTCCCTTCTCCACCTCTTTAACAAACTTAACTCCCGTCCCCCTCTCCCCGGCCCGGCTCCCCTTTTTTCTTTTATTCCATCCTTCATGTAGCATATTATTATGGCACAATGTTTCACCCTCAACCGTTTCCAAGACACTTTGTAAATAGTTGAATAGTTAAAGGCTAATTTCGACTATGATGTCATCTTGTTATATTCCTCATCCCCAAGACCCGATCTGAAAAGGGCATAGAAGAAGTTCAGCTCTGGAGTAATTAGTACCTCAATATAGTTCATCAAGAGCTCCATCTGCAGAGTCTCTTGGTTGGTGTTCAGGCTAAACCCGTTTCGTCACTCAGCCGGTCACTTGGCAACAATTAATGAACATCTGAAACTACTACCCCATTCCATACTCGTTGGGGGCGCATTTCCAGAAGAAAAAAAAAACAAATTCAGATGATGACGTCATTGTTCACTCTTAAATAGGTTCAACAATGATGTCCTTTGCCTACGACCATACCATGCTGAATATACCGGTTCTCGTCCGATCACCGAAGTCAAGCAGCATAGGGCCCGGTTAGTACTTGGATGGGAGACCGCCTGGGAATACCGGGTGTTGTAGGCATTTTGTTGCTTGACATAAAATTGTAGACATCCTTCTCTTACCTTCCCTTTTCCTCCTTTTTTTTTGGTTTTTATTTTTGCAATGTGTTTGTATTTCTCCCCTTCAAATTCCCACAGAGGAATTATTATTTATCCCTCTTTCTGGAGGAAAGACAGGGAGCAAAGAAAACGACGACCAGGTTTTGGTGGCTCTTCCCTTCTAAAAGAAGCTTATTATCGACCTCTAACTCCGTCCTTCCTTCCCTTCTCCACCTCTTTAACAAACTTAACTCCCGTCCCCCTCTCCCCGGCCCGGCTCCCCTTTTTTCTTTTATTCCATCCTTCATGTAGCATATTATTATGGCACAATGTTTCACCCTCAACCGTTTCCAAGACACTTTGTAAATAGTTGAATAGTTAAAGGCTAATTTCGACTATGATGTCATCTTGTTATATTCCTCATCCCCAAGACCCGATCTGAAAAGGGCATAGAAGAAGTTCAGCTCTGGAGTAATTAGTACCTCAATATAGTTCATCAAGAGCTCCATCTGCAGAGTCTCTTGGTTGGTGTTCAGGCTAAACCCGTTTCGTCACTCAGCCGGTCACTTGGCAACAATTAATGAACATCTGAAACTACTACCCCATTCCATACTCGTTGGGGGCGCATTCCAGAAGAAAAAAAAAACAAATTCAGATGATGACGTCATTGTTCACTCTTAAATAGGTTCAACAATGATGTCCTTTGCCTACGACCATACCATGCTGAATATACCGGTTCTCGTCCGATCACCGAAGTCAAGCAGCATAGGGCCCGGTTAGTACTTGGATGGGAGACCGCCTGGGAATACCGGGTGTTGTAGGCATTTTGTTGCTTGACATAAAATTGTAGACATCCTTCTCTTACCTTCCCTTTTCCTCCTTTTTTTTTGGTTTTTATTTTTGCAATGTGTTTGTATTTCTCCCCTTCAAATTCCCACAGAGGAATTATTATTTATCCCTCTTTCTGGAGGAAAGACAGGGAGCAAAGAAAACGACGACCAGGTTTTGGTGGCTCTTCCCTTCTAAAGAAGCTTATTATCGACCTCTAACTCCGTCCTTCCTTCCCTTCTCCACCTCTTTAACAAACTTAACTCCCGTCCCCCTCTCCCCGGCCCGGCTCCCCTTTTTTCTTTTATTCCATCCTTCATGTAGCATATTATTATGGCACAATGTTTCACCCTCAACCGTTTCCAAGACACTTTGTAAATAGTTGAATAGTTAAAGGCTAATTTCGACTATGATGTCATCTTGTTATATTCCTCATCCCCAAGACCCGATCTGAAAAGGGCATAGAAGAAGTTCAGCTCTGGAGTAATTAGTACCTCAATATAGTTCATCAAGAGCTCCATCTGCAGAGTCTCTTGGTTGGTGTTCAGGCTAAACCCGTTTCGTCACTCAGCCGGTCACTTGGCAACAATTAATGAACATCTGAAACTACTACCCCATTCCATACTCGTTGGGGGCGCATTTCCAGAAGAAAAAAAAAACAAATTCAGATGATGACGTCATTGTTCACTCTTAAATAGGTTCAACAATGATGTCCTTTGCCTACGACCATACCATGCTGAATATACCGGTTCTCGTCCGATCACCGAAGTCAAGCAGCATAGGGCCCGGTTAGTACTTGGATGGGAGACCGCCTGGGAATACCGGGTGTTGTAGGCATTTTGTTGCTTGACATAAAATTGTAGACATCCTTCTCTTACCTTCCCTTTTCCTCCTTTTTTTTTTGGTTTTTATTTTTGCAATGTGTTTGTATTTCTCCCCTTCAAATTCCCACAGAGGAATTATTATTTATCCCTCTTTCTGGAGGAAAGACAGGGAGCAAAGAAAACGACGACCAGGTTTTGGTGGCTCTTCCCTTCTAAAAGAAGCTTATTATCGACCTCTAACTCCGTCCTTCCTTCCCTTCTCCACCTCTTTAACAAACTTAACTCCCGTCCCCCTCTCCCCGGCCCGGCTCCCCTTTTTTCTTTTATTCCATCCTTCATGTAGCATATTATTATGGCACAATGTTTCACCCTCAACCGTTTCCAAGACACTTTGTAAATAGTTGAATAGTTAAAGGCTAATTTCGACTATGATGTCATCTTGTTATATTCCTCATCCCCAAGACCCGATCTGAAAAGGGCATAGAAGAAGTTCAGCTCTGGAGTAATTAGTACCTCAATATAGTTCATCAAGAGCTCCATCTGCAGAGTCTCTTGGTTGGTGTTCAGGCTAAACCCGTTTCGTCACTCAGCCGGTCACTTGGCAACAATTAATGAACATCTGAAACTACTACCCCATTCCATACTCGTTGGGGGCGCATTTCCAGAAGAAAAAAAAAACAAATTCAGATGATGACGTCATTGTTCACTCTTAAATAGGTTCAACAATGATGTCCTTTGCCTACGACCATACCATGCTGAATATACCGGTTCTCGTCCGATCACCGAAGTCAAGCAGCATAGGGCCCGGTTAGTACTTGGATGGGAGACCGCCTGGGAATACCGGGTGTTGTAGGCATTTTGTTGCTTGACATAAAATTGTAGACATCCTTCTCTTACCTTCC
>JAVYIG010015245.1:0-37109 GCA_035222895.1 Strongylocentrotus droebachiensis
TCCTTCTGTCCTTCCGTCCGTCCGTCCATAACAAATCCAGGAAAAAGAATTTTATCCCTTTGTTGCAGTTACATATAATGAAAGCGACAACTCTGAACCATGGACGATTTATCCAGACAGTGTTATTGAGATGGCGTAGGGAAATTATAATCTAGAAAATATTATATCAAATATTACAAAAAATGTTTCATAAGTAAGGTTTTAATTGTGTGATGAAGCTATCAGATTTGCAAATATTTCAAATTGAAAATGATTACTCAATGTTCTATAGGAAAGAAAAGGTCACATTCAAAGGACAGCTCGCTGGATGAATCGCATTTTAAAAATATGCAGCTCATTGTAGATGTTATTCAAATGTGTTTATCCAGGGAAAAACCGACTGCCAAAGAAACCATCTCCTACAAGAGTAACCCCTGGCGATGATTCTATTGATGTAAACTGGGGGCAACCAGAAGGAAGCAACATCGCGGGATACAGGTTGGATGTTGGAACTCCCTCTAACCCACAACAATTCTCAAGGAGACTCCCTGCCGATGCAAGAAGTCTTACTGTGGATGGCCTAGACCCTGACACAGACTACCAAGTCAATCTTGTATCTACCTCACCAGATGGAGAGAGTGAACCCGTAACAAGACAAACTCGAACAGGTTCCGGTAAGTGTGGCCTGCCTATAGTTAGTCAGGTGGTGAATGAATACCCATTTAGATCTAGTTTTGAGGTTTGGGAACAAAAGGGGTAAGTAGAGTACTATGATTTTTTTTTCTCCGGTATTTACCATGGTGAATGTCGGAGATCCCAACCAGAATAGATTATAACATAGGGCTGAATAAAATGCACCAGTGTCATATACATGGTTACAATTTATTAATATTTTAATTTATTTATGATTTATTTGGCAATTTCATTCATTATAGATGCCACATTTTGAATTAAGGTAACATGAATAGATGAATAAATTGTCAAAATTAAGTGTATTTCTGGCAAATAATGGGAGAAAGTTTATCTTGTACAGACTAATGTACAATATCAAAATATGGTAAGTGGACAACCATCTTCTGAAATTCTTCCTATTTAGCAGTACATTTTCATCAACGTGGAGAAATAGGAATATCGATCAAATCAAACCAACTTATGAATAATCTAAATATGGGAAATATGAGGTAATTCCGATCATAAATTATATTCCCAAACATCAGAGAGATCATGGTGAAATGAAAATGAAAAGCTGTAGTTATTGGAAAAGATAAACAGGACAGCTTTTATCCAAGAGCAGGGGTTTCTGCCATTATTAAACTTTTTTGAGTGCTTACCAAGCAAGATATTAATCTTCATTTCGTCAAAATCACCACAAAATGTTCTTGAAAGAATACACATGCATCAACAGAAAAGGAACCTTGACCCTGTAATACCAAACAGGTAAGCTATTTACTCACTCTTGTAACCGATGCTGGATGCTGGTGATAGACCAATTAATACTATTACAGGTGGTATTGATTTACACTTTCACCGTACATTCCATCTTACTAGTGCAACAGGTCAATGATTTGAGGGATCTGTCATTTCACCTAATTGGAATGCTGGACAGATACTGGCTATAGTTTGTATAAGTCTAGAACTTTGCTTGATGATACTGATAGAGAGAAGATATGCTGTAATATGGAAGCCCTATTGCAGTTTGCTTTAACAGAACGGATGGTAAACCACCATTGCCTTGGGCCTGCTTGTCTTGAAAAAAAAATTGTGAGTCAGTAGCCATCACCAACCAAGATGTCGGATGACTTCAGACATGTGATTTGGAAGTCGCATTTTGTTTGGACATCGGGCAAACCTCATCCTCTGAAAAGGATGCCTGGAAGCAATTTAGAAATTTGCTTGCAATTTCTTGAGGTCCAAAAAAATCTTTGTTATTAACAACTAGCTAATGCAGAGAAGCCGGTTATGTTCCTTTTATGCTCTCTAATGAATGAAATCAGTTTTTTTTGTCAGGGGGAGTAAAGGAGTTAGACTTCTGTATGCTGTTCTGATGGCAAACCTATAGTCTTCTCATGCAGCTAATTCCTAAAGGAGAGCCAGCTACGTCTTCAGCTACATTTTACTATTCAGTGATCATGGTTTTCACTTCTTGTATTTATTCATAGTTCAAGGGATGGCATGCTTCTTGACTACCATTGTTTTAAACAATACTTCAAAGATTTAGCCAACAAGCATGTATTTTAATTGATAATACCAACTAAATGGATAGTGTTGTTGATTTAAAAATCATGATAGCTGGTGATGAAACTGCTCAGCCAGGTATTCCAGAAACACCGTCTGGAGTAGATGTCACATCAGAAGGCAACAACCTGAGAGTAAGTTGGAACCCTCAAGAAGGCGCCACTGGCTATGTTGTGCGAGCTGGAAGTGCATCCAGGGGATTTCCACCCAATGAGGTTGAAGAGAGGGTGAATAGCCGCAAAGACCAGATTCTACTGAGAAATCTGCAACCAGATACAGACTTTGTGGTGACTGTCAGTTCTGTCAACCAAGCAGGAGAGAGCAGGCCTGCCAGGGCAACCGGCAGGACTGGTAAGTTTGTTTACAGTGTATTATAGTATTACATGTACGAGAGAGATAATGAATGATCTAGCCTTCATTACAATGATGATAGATAATTTAATGTAAGATCAGGCTGTTAATATCACATTGTCGGAAGGAGTAGTTCTTGATAAATGATTCATAGGCTTTTGTAGACAAATGCACTGATATGACCTACATAATTAATTGCATCTTTCCAGAACAAGCACTTCCGGGTAGGCCAGAGGGTCTGGCTGCAGAGACCACTTCGACCAGTGCTACTCTGTCATGGAGGGAACCAGGGACACTTATTGATGGATATCAACTTACACTAGGAACTGTTACATTCCCAGACATCTTCTCAAAAAAGCTGGGACCCAATACAAATGAATACACGTTTGAAGACTTGGATCCAGACACCATATATACAGCTGAGTTGACAAGCCTTAATTCTGCTGGGAGTTCAATGCCTATCTCTGCTAAACTCAGGACAGGTTGGTTATAGATGATTCTCTTCTTTTCACCATTCTAATAAAATGATGACACACTTCTGGCTTGCTATTCAGCCTCCACCATTGGCCCACCATTAAGCATCAACCATCGGTTTACCATTCATCATCTACCATCGGTCTACAATTCAGCATTTACCATTGGCCTTTCTTTCTTCATCCATCATTGGTCTACCAATTTCACCATCCACCATTGGTCTACTATTCACTATCCACCATGGCACCACCGTTCACCATCGATCATTGATCTACCATTCTCCATTCACCATCGGTCTACCATTCACCGTCAATCATTGGTCTACATTTCACAATTCTACATTGATCTACCATCAACCATCCACCATCCATCATTGGTCTACCATCCACTATGCATTATTGGTCTACTTTTACCAACCAATAGTTTCTCTTCTTGTATGTGTAAAATCGTTTGTATGAAATGTTTTGCTGTGGTAAATATATCAAATCAAATTTCACCATCCATCATTGATCTACCATTCACCATCCACCATTGGTTTGCCATTCATAATATATCCATCATTGGTCTATGTACTTTTTATCATCTGCCATTGGTCTACCATTTACCATCCATCATTGATCTACATGTCACCATCCACCATTGGTCTACCATGCACCATCCATCATTGGTCTACATTTCACCATCCGCCATTGGTCTACCATGCACCATCCATCATTGGTCTACATTTCACCATCCACCATTGGGCCACCATGCAGCATCCATCATTGATCTACATTTCACCATCCATAATTGGTCTACCATTTACCATCCATCATTGATCTACATTTCACCATCCCACATCCATCATTGGTCTACATTTCACCATCCACCATTGGTCTACCATACACCATCCATCATTGGTCTACATTTCACCATCCACCATTGATCTACCATTACCATCCATCATTGATCTACATTACACAATCCACCATTGATCTACCATTTACCATCCATCATTGATCTACATTTTACCATCTGCCATTGGTCTGCCATGCACCATCCACCATTGGTCTACCATTCACCATCCATCATTGGTCTACATTTCACCATCCACCATTGATCTACCATTTACCATCCATCATTGGTCTACATTTCACCATCCACCATTGGTCTACCATTCACCATCCATCATTGGTCTACATTTCACCATCCACCATTGATCTACCATTTACCATCCATCATTGGTCTACATTTCACCATCCACCATTGGTCCTACCATACACCATCCATCATTGGTCTACATTTCACCATCCACCATTGATCTACCATTTACCATCCATCATTGATCTACATTACACAATCCACCATTGATCTACCATTTACCATCCATCATTGGTCTACATTTCACCATCCACCATTGGTCTACCATGCACCATCCATCATTGGTCTACATTTCACCATCCACCATTGATCTACCATTTACCATCCATCATTGATCTACATTTCACCATCTGCCATTGGTCTGCCATGCACCATCCACCATTGGTCTACCATTCACCATCCATCATTGGTCTACATTTCACCATCCACCATTGATCTACCATTTACCATCCATCATTGATCTACATTACACAATCCACCATTGGTCTACCATGCACCATCCATCATTGGTCTACATTTCACAATCCACCATTGATCTACCATGCACCATCCACCATTGATCGACCATTTACCATCCATTATTGATCCACCATGTAGCATCCATCATTGGTCTACATTTCACCATCCGCCATTGGTGTACCATTCACTATCCACCATGGCACCACCGTTCACCATCCATCATTGATCTACCATTCTCCATTCACCATCGGTCTACCATTCACCATCAATCATTGGTCTACATTTCACAATTCTACATTGGTCTACTATTCACTATCCACTATGGGACCACCATTCACCATCCACTATTGGTCTACCATCAACCATACACCATCCATCATTGGTCTACCATCCACTTTCCATTATTGGTCTACTGCTACCAACCAATAGTTTCTCTTCTTGTATTTGTAAAATCATTGTATGAAATGTATTGCTGTGGTAAATAAATCAAATCAAATTTTACCATCCATCATTGGTCTACCTTTTACCATCCATCATTGATCTATATTTCACCATCTGCCATTGGTCTACCATGCACCATCGATCATTGGTCTACCATCAACCATTCACCATTCACCATCCACCATTGGTCCACGATCGGCCATCCATCATTGGTCCACCATTGGTCTACGATCCACCATCCACCGTTGATCTACCATCCGGCCATCCATCATTGGTCTACCATTTACCATCCATCATTGGTCTACATTTCACCATCCACTGTTGATCTACCATTTACCATCCATCATTGGTCTACATTTCACCATCCACCATTGATCTACCATTTACCATCCATCATTGGTCTACATTTCTCCATCCACCATTGATCTACCATTTACCATCCACCGTTGATCTACCATCCGGCCATCCATCATTGGTCTACCATTTACCATCCATCATTGGTCTACATTTCACCATCCACCATTGATCTACCATTTACCATCCATCATTGGTCTACATTTCTCCATCCACCATTGATCTACCATTTACCATCCATCATTGGTCTACATTTCACCATCCACCATTAGTCTACCATCCACTAAACATCATTGGTCTACATTTCACCATCCACTATTGATCTACCATTCACCATCCACCATTGGTCTACGATCCACCATCCACCGTTGATCTACCATGCACCATCCATCATTGGTCTACATTTCACCATCCACCATTAGTCTACCATCCACTAAACATCATTGGTCTACATTTTACCATTCTACATTGGTCCACCATTCATCATTCACCATTGGCCTACCATTTGTCATCCTTGACTGCTACCATTTATATGGTTTACTAATGGTGCCACCATTCAAATGCCATTCATTTAAGTTTTGTAAATGTCATACCATTGTCAAATCACTCCATGCACATGCTTCCATCATTCAAATGCCATGTGCCACCATTCATTCGCAGTTGATCATTTCAGGTGCAAATGCCTACTTTAAATTAACATGAAAGTTTCTTTGATTTAAGCTTCTTTGATTATTCAAATGCGAACATTAAAACATTGTTCCAACATGAGGCAATAAATGACTTCAATATCTTGCCACAACTGATTAAGAAAATAACAAAAGAGAATGGTTGTAGAAGCCAAAAGAGAAAAAATGTCCTTGGTCTGTGTGCTATACACTATACAGAGAAATGGTATATACATGTATTACAATGTACCATGCATCCCCATTTGCCTTTTTGTGCAGTGTTTCTTTTTTAAAGCAATGTACTGTTACATATGTGTTGGGGGGGGGGATATAAACGTTCTTTGATTATTAACTTAATTGTGCTATTGCAAGTATGTCTAGGAAAAGACAGTAGAGTAAATCTGTTAGTTACATTCCACACCAAAGAACCAGGTCCAGCGCGTAGCCCTCCTGAAGCTCCAAGCAGGATGGAGCTGACAGCCACTCCCAGTCGCATCAACATCCAATGGGAGCCTTCCAGGGGCGATACCACTGGCTACAGGATTAGGCTGACTGACCCTGCTACAGGAGAAACTGATACTGTGGAGGTGGACCAATTTCAGCAGAGTTATGCCTTCACTGACCTTGATCCAGAGAAACAGTATGAGGTGTCCATCGAGTCCCTTTAATGATGAAGGTTACAGCCGGCCACAGGTGGATCGTGTCACTACAGGTGCACATTTTGAAGAATATATTTCTTCAATTGCAGTGTTTATTTGCCGAATTTATTGTTTATCTATCAAAACCCAACATATAGAGTTTTAAATCTCTCAAGAGGAATTTTCAAGTTTTGAAATGTATGAAGAATATTGGCCCCATAAGCAATGTTAGTTTGCCCGCCGATTAGGCTGATAACTCGTACACAGAATCTGATATAGTCTTTTAAGCTAATGTTTGCAAGAAGGTGCTTAAACAAGACCCAGCAGAAAAGAACAAGCTATTTTAGAGCAAGTAATATATTATTGTCCGTAATAATTTCCTCATGTAGAAGCAACTTTTCCCCACCTTTTTTTTCCTTTGAAGTCGGGCCCATAACACAGGTGCTAAATTTGCTAATGCTAACACTCACACAAAGTTTGTTCCTGCAGAATAACTAATTCCTAATACAGTCTTAACAGCAGTACAGTCTTCATGGCCATGGACCCAACCATCGTTGTAATATTATGAAAGCAACAGTATTTTAGAAAGCAGAAGTGCAGTTTAACACCATTTTTTTTTTTTTTTACATTTATCTATATGTATCATATAATGTATTAGTCTTTTGTTTTAAATCATTGGATCATGACGATAAACAGGAGCATTGCCTGGTGGTAGTGAGCAACCCCAGAATGTGGACATTGTTGCCACGGGAACTCGTATCGATGCCCACTGGAACCCACCTGTGCTTCCAGGAAATGCTCGCCCTCACAGTTACCTAGTGATTGCTGAAGCTGTAGATGGAGAAGGTAACCTCCTTGGCCCTAGGGAAAGCATCACATTGCACCATTCACAAACTGAATACACTTTCACTGATCTGCTGCCAGCCACAAGATATGTGGTATCTGTGCACGCAAACATTGAAGGCGAGGTGACTAATCCAATTTCTCAAGAAGTTATCACTACCATGGGTGAGTATTCTAACCACGCATGAGCTCCCTAATTACTTATCTACTTCAATAAATAACTTTTTTATCTTTATGTCAGTGTGCTATCTTATCCTACGTTGCTTCTTTATCGAGCCAGAACAAAAAATATAACTTGCCACTAACTTCAGCAGCCTACCTGCTTTTGACCTCAAGGTTGAAACCTAGAAACCCATTGTCCTTTTGCTATGCTCTTATAGCTCAAGCTAAGTAATGGATTTGTGACTAAGAAATCGTATGTAATTATCGTTTCTCTCCAGCCAAAGTTGTGTACAGCCATGCCTTAATAAGTTGTAAGGTTAAACCTAACATCTATTGCCATTGGAGCATTGTCATTGCTTTTCGTGGTGGCAGAGGTGGGATACTTTGAAAAGACTGGTGACTAAAGATCTGCTGTTTGACTGCGGCATAATACCAGCTCTACCAGTGGAACTGTGCCCATGCAATGGAGTCCTTGAACTAATACAAACCACATGAGAGGAGCTTTATACTAATGCAGTTGTGCTAATATTAGGTAAAACTAGAAAAGGCTTGGATAATGCTAATGATTCAAATGGAGATCATCTTTGAAACCCCAAAGTGGATAAGGGTGTATGAAACCAACACTTCTTATGCCTCTGCAACGAAGTGGCTGGAGGCATTATGTTTTCGGGTTGTCCGACCCGTTCTCGGGATCGCAAGAAACGATTGATGGATTCCCGCCAAACTTGGGTCATGCAGAGCCAATCAACTGATTATATTTTGGGGTCATGAGGTCAAAAGTCAAAAGAAAACTGGCACCGAAGTAAGCCACTAAAAAACATCAATTTAAAATTTGTTTAGAGGGGAATCAATTGTTGACTAATGTCAGCCAAAAAATATTATTTTGCTAATCCCGACTTCAATAACAATTGATTATTGAAATCAATTGAGACAATTCTGAGAATAATTTTTTTTAGACAATATTAACAAAAAAAACAAAATATAGGTATTGTCAGTGCTCATACCAAACCTCCTTCCTTCCTCTAAGCTCAGTCCCTAAGCAAAAGAGAAAACAAACAAATTTACTCAAAACACTAATTACTAATTACTAAACATTATACTAAACTAATGATAGTTCTGTTCATTTTTTCTTGAACTGCCTATGAAATCCAGACTGATTTCAGTTATGAATTTCCTCAAACTCTCTTGTTTATGGAAACAAAGAAACACACCACCTTCAGTTCTGGTATAATGGTTTTGCTCCAGTCTACTGGCTCCTCCTCATCAAACCAGCTGACAAGAGGTCCACTACTATACAGTGTGTCCCGAAAAAAACTATACACTTTTGAAATGGCTGCCGAATAACACATATATGATTCTAGGGGGAAAAGTTATATATGTATGGAAAGCACATATACTCAACTTTCATATGACACCAAAAGTTGCGAAAATAATTCATGCTCGGGTGAGCACTGCTCACTTTTGTAAAGGGTATGAAAATTAGGTTGCGCAGGAATTAGCCTTCCAATTTGTGAGAGGTAAATCCTTTGGAGCTTACGGAATTGAGGATGATATGACCAATTTATGATCAGTTGTGATGAGTTTGGGTTTGCTGAAATGTTTGGTTTATGGGATTAACATTTTATGCATGAGTGAACAGGAATTGCATTTTTTATTGTAGCATTGTAACTTCCCTGGTAGACTCAGTGGTGTGTTCATGGGAGTCAGGATGGGGTGATGGTACATGTTGTAATTTCCATGTTACAAACTGTTATTCTCTTACATCTGTGACTTTGAATAAAAACCTTCACCCCACATTTCAATTATTGTAAGATAAGTTGAACATCTCATTGATTTACTCAATACCCAGGTAGGGATAATGCAAATTGAATATTCAAATACGGTTTGTTGAAAAAAGGAATGTCCAAGATGTCGGCTACTTATTCTTCAGGTAAATGGTAACTGAAATGTGGGGTGAAGGTTTTTATTCAAAGTCACAAATGTAAAAAATAACAGTTTGTAACATGGAAATTCCAACATGTACCATCATCCCATCCTGACTCTCATGAACACACCACTGAGTCTACCAAGGAAAGTTACAATGCTACAATGAAAAATGAAATTCCTGTTCCGTGCATAAAAGTTTGGTTTAATAAACCATGAAATTCACTCAGCAAATCATGAATGTATCATATCATCCTCAATGTTGTAAGCTCCAAAGGATTTACCGCTCACAAATTGGAAGGCTAATTCCTGCGCAACCTAATTTTCATACCCTTTACAAAAGTGAGCAGTGCTCACCCAAGCATGAATTATGTTCAAACTTTTTGGTGTCATATGAAAGTTGAGTTTATGAGCTTTCCATACATATAAAACTTTCCCCCCTAGAATCATATATGTTATTCGGCAGCCATTTCAAAAGTGTATAGTTTTTTTCGGGACACACTGTAGTGAGCAGATTGAGTTGAAGTAACTAGTCATGCCATCAGCATTTGTACTACAAGTTACATAATTTGGAGTTTCAGATCTGCTCTGCTACCCTTTCTGCTCTCTTACCAGTTTTGCAGTCTGGTTCTCTTAACAAGCTCTGCCCTGTGGTTATATTACCAGACCTGCTGTTTGGCTCTCTAACTAGTTTTGCCCACCTTCAATTGTTTCTAATACAAGTGGTTATAATACATGTACCAGCTTTGCGATTTGATTAGCATATAATTCTATGTAGAAATCAGTGGTTGTGCATTGTAGTTCCAGGGCTCTATTGCATCAAACTTAACATTGATGGTAACTTTTCAATCAATATTAACTGATCAATAGCCAGTCAAATCAAGGTTTTCATGGAAGTTACATTAATAGCAAAGTTACCATCAATAAAGTCTTATGCAATGGGATCAGATTCTGCATTCAGTTTATACTAGTTCTGCCCTGCTACCAGTGGTTCTAAGACAAATTCTGCTATTTGGTTCACCAACTAGTTCTCAGGGTTCTAGTGTAAGAGATTAGCAATAAACAAATTCAAAATTTGCGAACACGATTTTGTTAGCGATGATGATAACTAACAATTCATACCGTCCATGTAAATCTGACCGTTTCTTCATTTATGAAGGGGTAATGAAAAAAAAATTCAATCAGCCATATCAAATAATGCCTCATCAAATAATGCCTCGTTACAATTTGAGAATTCAATACATTCATGGGCTCCAGTTTGAAATGGAGTACCGTAAATGTAGATTTCTGGCTTTCATTTTCAACTTGAAATTTCATACAAATATTACAGAGCATAATTATGAAGTCTGATTTTGAGACGATTTTGAAAGTGGTTGTAAATATCTATCCCAAGCAACTTTTGATCAAAAAGGTTTACTTTTTTGGCATTCACCAGAAGTCTGCATTGAAGGGAGATAATTAAGGGGGTTAGAGAGAGAGAAAGCGGAGATAAAAACGGAGCGGCAGAGAAACATGCTCCAGCAAGTCTGGAGTTCATGTATGCAGCTGTTGTGTATTGTGTAAACAAAATTGGTATTGGGCATATTGGTGGTCTCATTCGAAATCTGCGATGTGAATTTACTGCTTTTTGTTTGGAACTGTTCTTGGGATTAGATTGACTTGGGCGATTTGAATCTGATATTTGGCCCCCAAGTATTAAAGCCAGAGATAATTTTGTTCACAAAGTCTTTGGTTTGTTAACATTAAAATACAAGAATAAACGTTCTGAAGCAAATGCTACTTGCAATTAAACTTGGCTTACTTTCCTTTTGATAAACTAGATGAACGAACCACATGATTAATTAGTATTATCTATCGGACAACATTATAAACTTTGTCCTTAAAACCTTGTAAACTAATCGCTGAATTTTTCAAATACATCAATGTACCTTGAAGTGACTAATACAAAAATAAAATAAAAAATTCAAAACAAAAACAAAAAAAATCGCTAAACCCAAAGTAACTAGCCTAAATTGTGTTGTTCTGTTAACCTGGCTTTCCGCAAACAAATTAATACCATCAAGTAAAACAAATTTGTTAGTGATTTACATTGAGGCAGTTTCAACTCTACGGATTTCCAACTCCTTGAATAAGGTATTGTCAATGTGTCTACCTGATATCTCCAAGATTGAACACAGCATATTGAGAAGAAAATAAAACGTAAATTTGACAGGTAGCTTGTTTTATTGAAGTGAATCCCAAGAATCACATGTGATTCTCTCATCCACGAAATAGAACAACCTACAATGTCCTGTCTTGGCTCAATCCTGTTGTCCGTGCTTCTCTCAGCACGTTAGTCATGGTCTCCAATGTTTGGCTTGAGTGTGGTCCAGATCATGGTAACAGATCTCAACTATGATGTTCAAATAGAGGAGTGCACTCTGTGGTAAGTGGCAAGTTATCTTTTTTAATCTGGCTCAATACTGAAGTGGCATAGCAATGACATTCTATATGACTGGTAGGTTTCACTGTTTAGATAAAATAACCACAGTTTATTTTCCTTATTCCATTAAGTCCATTCATGTCATTCATCGATCCTTCATCAGTCTATTTAGAAGATATGCACAGATCTACGTACTGCTTTCCCAACAGCAGTGGTGATGGCGAGAGCACTAGCTGTCCCATTTATCGGTTTAATTTTTTGATGAGGATTTGTGTATGTTGAGTAATAAAGGTATAATTGCAAATCGTGAAACTGGGTGAGAATGCTCTTTAAAGAATATTGCCAAGTCTTACAAAGTAATATTTTTCCTCTGTTGCTGTAACAGATAGACTAAGTAATAATGCCTATCTGAGCATGTGTCCATGCATTGTACTTGCATTTTCCTGTAACTTTTAGGTTTGATCACCATGATACATCTCTTGAAAGCCTGTCGGTCGAGTAAATCACTGTATCAATACTCAAATAACCTACAATTTTCAGGTGTGATCGCTAAATTGAAACCACAAATAGATTATTGAAGGCTTTGACCAAGTTTAAATGTTGATGATATCTGTCCAAGGTCATACCGGTATGTCAATTAAATCTTGATTATTGTAAAGCACTTGATTTACTTCCAGAATATCTTACCTTTACCAATCCATAACCTGATATTTACCTGTCACTCCAATTCTTTTGTGCCAGGAACACAGCGTTCTTTTAGGCAAATATTTCATTTTCTTTTTGAAAGGTCATCTTCTGAGTATTTTGTTATGGTCATGTTAGCACAAATTTAGTCTTGCCTATGTATCAAGGGAGATTTCTTGTTAATTAGTTCAAATTCTTATACAGCTTTCCATGAAAGTTCACTGCATGTATATGAACAGGCAGTTTTTGCTTTTTTATACTACATCATGCAGTCAACCTTTCCTATAAAGTAAACCTATACACATGTAAGAATATTGGGTCGATGTTCCAAGAAAATCCTGATTTTCCATTGTGATTGTTGCAAAAATTATCTTTGCAGAATTCGGCTAAGTTTAAGTTAATTTCCAATCCTAATTTAAAAAAAATGTTTATTTCATTAAATGTGTAATCCAAGGTTGGATATACACTGCTCACGTAAAGTACACTTGTTTACCATCCACATTCACCATGCTTGTATCTGGCACATAGAATTCTTTCATTTTTCAACTTGCTTGTATCTCTCTTTTAGATGGTCCCATACCTCCAATCAACATCATGGCTGAACCTATATCACCCGAGGCCATCTCTGTTTCCTGGGATTTCCCTGTGGAGACTGGACCTCCACCTGAAATTGGTGGACGTCGTCCAGACATCTACTACACTGTCCGAGTCAGCAATCCAGATGTAGGGTAAGCAATTCATTAACAATATTTGGCATTCTCGTAGTTTGCAAGTTTTCTTTTACTTGTTTGTTTGTTCAATTTAATTTTGTTTCTGTGCTCAATAACATAATACAATATAATTACATATTACAGAAAAATATTGAAGCGCATTTTCAGCATTTTATTATTGATAATTAAATAGTCTTAAACTAAACTACTAAACCTAGCAAAGGACAAATTTGGATCGATTACCACTTATGTTATCTTGAAAATTTCAAAGCAGGGCAGCTTTAGTAACCTTTGGTGATATAGAATGTGGCTCTGACCCTGGAAATTGGTCAGTATCCCTAAAAGACTGACAATGTTTTGGGTTATAAATTTGGCACTTTTATTGTGAAAACAATTTACTTTTAAACACTAAAAGAAAACAAGCATATGGCAAATTAACATTTTTATAGTTAACAGAACTTTTGAACGCAGGAGACCACCTTTCTTTGAGTATAATAACTTTGATAAATGCAAGTTGTTCAATGCAATAATTATTAATGTTATTTTAATAAACGTAATTTAATAAATGTAATTTGATGTTCCAAGTTGGGTTTTACATCACATATTCATAAAGATCATACATAACAATATTTAATAATTATATTTTATCAATTTATTTTTTATATATATTTCATGTAAATGTTACAGTTTAATCATTTAGTTTTAATTTTTTAACGATCATTAATAATTTTTGTCTTAATATATTTTCAAGATGTCCTGCACCGACTCTGAAACTGTATATCTGATCTTATACCCTTTGATTTTCTATTTATTTCATATCCAAGTATGCAAACCGAACTCAATATTATTATTGTTTTCGTTATTTATGATTTATGTACTATGTATTGTTTAAATCTGGATTCATTTAAAAGTTTTAAAGCATATAATTATATTTATATGTCTATATTGAATTATTTTTACCTTTTAAATTCACTTGCATCAGCCTCCAGCTGTATTGTTGAATATTCGAATAAAACCTTATCAAATCAAATCAAATAAGTATATTATTTGTGTAAATTGTTTTTTTATATTTTGACCAGGGATGTATATGCCAATTCAAGAGAAATGACTGCTGATGTGGAGGGACTAACACCTGATACTCTCTATGATGTTCAGGTTGCTATGGTTTACAATGGATTTATCAGTGATTATGGAGATCGCTTTTCTGTCAGAACCTTTAGTGATGGTAACGATGCCTTTTTATACCCCACCTTTTGCATATACAGTAGGTCATAAACTCTGCTAGTTTTGAGGAATGTGATTATCCTCAAGAAGCCATCTTATCTAATTCAGTTTCAAGTAAAACCCAATATTCCAATTTTGATTAATCTTGCACTACCGATCTTCCACGTATGAAACAACATTCACAAAATTGTGTTGGTGATAACAATTTGTGAACCCTTACTGGGTAGCACTGAGTAGATAAAATATTTGATTGCTGGATATGAATACTATAAATATCCAATTATACTATTACTACAACTATTATTATTTCAACTACTATTCATGATAATGATGATGATGACGACGACGACGACAACAAAGAAGACAGCGAAGGCGATAACGCTATTCGTATAATAGTTTTTTATTTTAAAAGTATTGTTTTCTTTGATATGGTCTGTCCTCTCAGCAGAGAGTAATCATAAATGCTGATCAAAACAATTAGGCAGACATTTCATTACATCATTTGTAGACTCTTTGTAGAGTGTAATCTGATGAATTCACATTTTTCCTGGATTTTATTTTGATGAATTATTTGAATTTAACTGATTATTTGAATGACCATTTTTCTTTCAGTGGATCCTCGTTCACCCCAGTTCCCCACCGTAACTCAGGTCTTATTGGAGTCTGCAGAAAACGTTCATGCTACTCTCAACTGGCTTCCACCAAGGGAGGATGCAGATAATGTCAGGTGTAAGTAGGACACTATCCATCCCTTTCTCTCCTAGACTATCTTCACATTTTAAGAGTAATTATTCTCACATTATATTAAACTTGAAGATTGTCTGAAAACCAAGAATGATTGTGTTTGTTGAATGATTGTGTAATCCACTGCGTGCATTTATATGGTAAATTTGAAATGTAGTATTGGAGACCCAGTTGTCCTAAATATTACCAGGGAGGATTAAGGATTGTTCAGATATGCCGAGGTAAACTGCTGCAAAAAACTGTCACAGATTTTAAATGAATGGCAACTAGGTGTTATAAGAAACAAAAATGTGAAGTCTATTACCCTTGATCATCATAAAAAAAGGAGGATCTAGAATCATTGACTCGAACCCTCCTTGTTAGTAATTCATGCTTTGAATAAGAATTTGATGAATTAAAGCACAAGATCATCCTAACTGTACTTCTTAATGTTACCTCATTCACACACAGCATACAACACAGAGTACACCATGGCTGAAGACCCAACTTTGGAGGATGTTGAGTGGGATTCTGTGAGCTCTGATCCAAGTGATCTAGGTGTGGTGGTATCCGACCTGCCTACCAATGGTGTCGTCCACCACAGAACTCAGGCCGTCTATCAGGGAGGTGAAAAGGGACCGTTCTCGGTTATACAGTCATTTAGTACTCCAGTTGCTGAGAGACCAAGTAAGTTGAGTCAAGGCAGGATGATGATCAGTCGAGTGAGTGGCCGCATAGTAAATAGGCATAGCAAATATTTATTATACAGGAATAAACAAAAATACTACATGTATTAAGTAAAGGGCTTTCATCATTCATGATCAGAATAAAGGTTTTCATAAAACTCCAATATCCTACAAATTGGCCTAAACTTAAAAGAAATTTCTTACTCTTTTATTTTTAAGGGGAATTAACCTCAAACTACATATTATATCAATACTTCATTATTAATATAGATGCACTTTTTGTCTTATTTATGTGCTGGATGTATTACCATGGTCTTTTAGTATTGGTTTTATGTATCATTTATTTTGTATACATTATGTTATGGCATCCTAAATGCAAGATAAATCTGCAATTTGGCCCCGTGGCTACCAACATTTCTTATCAACTAGAAACCATTGAAAAAAATGAATTAAATAAAAAGATAAAAAGATGGATAGTGATATCAACACTTTTGCTCTTGATACAGCACCAGAAGACCAACCTTGCCAATCACACGAGGATGTGACACATCAGAGGATCAACCAGATAACGGAGAGAACAGTTCCACCTCTTGGTATGCCTCTTCCCTACTGTGACCAGTTCTTTACAGACTTCCCATGCGTCTGGTCTCCAGTGTAAGTTCTTTGGTTTTGTTCAAGAAAGCATGATATTACAAAGTCTTTCGGTTATCTCCTGACATAAGTCCCTTCTATGTGTAATGAGTACCTCAATCAAAAGTTCCCTCTCATTTGGTGTGTACACACATACTTTGATGTAATGTCTATGGAGAATGAATGAAGTCACTATTTATTAATGCTTACGTACAGAGTGATAGGGGGTGGGGGTTATAAATTTAAGGTAATCATAGCCATCAATATACAGCTTGGCCAACCCAATTCTAGTATTCTACAGTATGACAAGCTATGTTTCCTGATAAGGCACTCAAGCCTTCAAGGAATTTCTTCAGGACATGCATTTACTGCACTAGGGCAAGATGGGCAGAAGATGTAGATGAATGTCTTGCCCAAAGGGGTTGGTGCCATGGGAGGGACACTAGATTTGTACACCTTTTGGACCACAACTGATTACTTTTTCATTTTACCATGACATCTCTAAATTAAGCTTACATTCTTTGGTCCTTTGTTCATATTTTGAAATAAATTATCTTTATTTTGTATTAGATAGTTTAGCTGTGATAGTCAGGGCTGTTAGGGCTATATAGGGGTCGTTTGGTGCAGATTCTTCTAAAAGCACCAAATTTGGCCCAGAGGTAGCTTATACCATACTATTAAGATTTCTGCCGGGCGCCAAGAAGGGCGCCCTCTGTGACTGCCATATTGGGCAAATCCAAAATGGCCGCCATCTGAGTTAAAGGTCAAGTGTAGTTTCAAAAGGAAAAGGGCTAGTATCATAACAATTTATATATTTCTGGGGTTTGGGGGGGGTCAGAGAATCTGAATATAATGTTCTTTTATCAATTTGAGGTCTCCTTTGGGCTTTCATACTGGTCATATTGGTCAAATCCAAAATGGCCGCCATCTGAGTTACAGGTCAAGTGTAGTTATGGAAGGAAATGGGCTAGTATGTTAAAGGTTTATCTATTTATGGGGTTTTCGGGGTCAGAGAATCTGATTATGATGTTCTTTCATCATTTTGAGGTCTCCTTGGGGCTGCCATACTGGTCATATTGGTCAAATCCAAAATGACCGCCATCTCTTTGTTACAAGTCAAGTGTAGTTATGAAAGGAAATGGGCTAGTATGTTAAAAGTTTATCTGTTTATGGGGTTTTCGGGGTCAGAGAATCTGATTATGATGTTCTTTCATCGATATGAGGTCTCCTTGCTGCTTCCATACTGGTCTTATTGGTCAAATCCAAAATGGCCGCCATCTGATAGTTAAAGGTCAATAGTAGTTCCAAAAGGAAAAGGGCTAGAATGATAACAGTTTATATATATATGGGGTTTTCGGGGTCAGAGAAACTGATTATCATGTTCTTTCATCGATTTGAGATCTACTTGGGGCTGTCATATTGGTCATATTGGTCAAAACCAAAATGGCCGCCGGCTGATAGTTATAGGTCAATAGTAGTTCCAAAAGAAAAAGGGCTAGAATGATAACATTTTATGTATTTGTGGGTTTTCGGGGTCAGAGAATCTGATTATAATATTTTGTTATCGATTTGATGTTACCAATCCTGTCCTACATGATAGGCTTCAATGAAGTCCATTTCCTGGTTGAAGAAGATGAGGGAAGATGCGCCAAATTCACATTTGAGTCGGTATAAATCTTGGCCTGCACCCATACTTTTCATCATTATGTTCCACTAGTCATTGCTGTCAATGTTGTTGCTACATCCGCCCTCGCATTTGCAGAGCATCGTTTCACTGGTGACCCCGACGTGATCTAAACTCGACCAACCTACTGAGTCGCAGACATCCTTTATCAAAACTATTTCAATTTTTGTCTCCCTTTTCTTCATATTTCTACTCAATTCTTATCTTTGAACTGTCATCATGCCTAATGACGATCACACCCATTCTTCAACTTCTGAAACTTCTGCTTGCCCTTCATCTGTCTCCAATGTTCAAATCAAACTTCCTCCTTTCTGGCACAATGATCCTACTATTTGGCTTGCCCAAGTCCAGGCACAATTCATAACCCAACAGACAACAAAGTTTGTCTACGTCGTTGCTTCTTGCAGCCGGAATATGCCCAAGAAATTAGGAACTTACTGATATCTCTTCCTCAAGAACAGCACTACGTTAAACTGAAAGCCGAATCGATACAGAGAAACTCCACCTCTGAGCAAAAACGCCTTCATCGGGTGCCGATTTATGAGGACTTTGATAGATCACAAACCCTCCCAGTTACTTCGCAAGTTAAACAAGTGCTGGGGTGAACAAGTTGGAGGAGAACATTCTGAAACAGCTATTTATCCAGAGGCTGCTCACAAAATTATGTTCAGCTCATTTAAGCATCAACTGGGGCCTCGATGAAGACCAAGAACCTCGCTGATTTAGCCCCCCCCCAAAAAAAATAAATAAAATCGTTGTGACAAATTCCCCATCTAACTTTCATCCTATCGGTCTTCTTTCTCGTCTTCTCCTTCTTCTTCTTCACACCCTACTCCTTTTCTGGAAATGCAGCAAATGAAAGCGCAAATATCACATCAGAAGCAAGACCGTCAAGCGCGAAGCCCCAGCTCACAAGGGGATTGCTATTATCACTTTCGTTTTGTTAGCGAGCCAAGAAATGTACTCCTCCCTGCACTTTCAAATCAACCTCTTCAAACCAGGGATACGACCCAGCCAGCGACTAAAAGCTACAAGTTAGACTGCATGGCACCAGCCCAAAAAAATTGCCTTTTCTACATTACGGATAGGAAACAGGGATTAGATTTATCGTAGACCATTGAACTGAGGTTAGCGTTCTTCCTCCATCCATGGACCTACTAGGTCTATGCTCCATCCAAATCCGAGAAACATATGCACCCTTCTTCGAAATTTCCCCTGCAAGCAGTTAATCGCTCTAGTATCACTACTTACGGAGACCTAAGCCCGACTCTCGACGTCGGCCTACGTCGAGCTTCCAGGTGGATTTTCATCATTGCCGACATATCCAATCCTATCTTCGGGGCAGACTTTCTCCCTCACTTTGGTTTTCTGGTACATGTAGATGTGCGCAATCTCAAGCTCATCGATTCTACTACTAATCTATCTGTAAGAGGCATCCTTTCTTCTTCTCCTTCTATCAGCCCCATGTTTGTCAAGGCAGACAGTCAAGCTGCTTCCAAATCTCTTCTTGACCAATGTCCAGACCTCACACGCCCAGTCTACAAGGGGGCAAAAATGCTAGAATTAGGCATCGTCCGATCTTTTGGCAGCAGTTCGGCATCCCAACTTGGTGCCAAAGAAAAAATCCGGAGACTGGAGACCAAGCGATGACTACCATGGACTAAATAGGAATACAGTGCCCGATAAATGTCCTATTCCCCATCTTCAAGATTTCACCTCAGCTCTAGCAGGCGATAGAGTTTTCTCCAACCTCGATGTCATCAGAGCGTACCACCAAATTCCAGTCGATCCAGTAGACGTACACATAACAGCCATCACCACACCCTTTGGGTTACTTGAATTTGTGCGCATGCCTTTTGGGCTATGAAATAGCGCACATATATACTTTTCAACGGTTTTTTGATGATCGAGGTAACCCGTGGTCTACATCGACAACCTCCTCGTCGCGAGTAAGACAGGACATATTAAAACATATTCAACACCTCCAAATAGCTACTGTTCTTACAACTCTCAAAATACGTTGTATTCATTAACCCACTCAAGTGTGAATTTGGCGCATCTTCCCTCATCTTCTTCAACCGGGAAATGGACTTCATTATTGTAGCCTGTCATGTAGGACAGGATTGGTGACATAAAATTGATAAAAGAACATCATAATCACATTCTCTGACCCCGAAAACCCCACAAATACATAAGATGTTATCATTCTAGCCCTTTTCCTTTTGGAACTACTATTGACCTATCACTATCGGACGGCGGCCATTTTGTATTTGACCAATATGACCAGTATGGCAGCCCCAAGGAGACCTCAAATCGATGAAAGAACATGATAATCAGATTCTTTGACTCTAAAAAACCCTAAAAATATTTAAACTTTTATCATACTAGCCAATTTCCTTTCATAACTACACTTGATTTGTAACTATCAGATGGCGGCCATTTTGGATTTGACCAATATGACCAGTATGGCAGCCCCAAGGAAACCTCAAATCGATGAAAGAACATCATAATCAGATTCTCTGACCCCGAAAACCCCATAAATAGATAAAATTTTAACATACTAGCCCATTTCCTTCCATAACTACACTTGACCTTTAACTATCAGATGGCGGCCATTTTGGATTTGGCCAATATGACCAGTATAGCAGCAGCAAGGAGACCCAAATCGATGAAAGAACATCATAATCAGATTCTCTGACCCCGAAAACCCCATAAATAGATAAACTTTTAACATACTAGCCCATTTCCTTCCATAACTACACTTGACTTGTAACTATAAGATGGCGGCCATTTTGTATTTGACCAATATGACCAGTATTGCACCCCCGAGGAGACCTCAAATCGATGAACGAACATCATTATCAGATTCTCTGACCCCGAAAACCCCATAAATAGATAAACTTTTAACATACTAGCCCATTTCCTTCCATAACTACACTTGACCTGTTACTCAGATGGCGGCCATTTTAGATTTGACCAATATGACCAGTATGAAAGCCCCAAGGAGACCTCAAATCGATGAAATAACATCATAATCAGATTCTCTGATCCCGAAAACCCCATAAATATATACATTTTTATCATATTAGCCCTTTTCTTTTTGGATCAACGCTTGACCTTTAACTCAGATGGCGGCCATTTTGGATTTGCCCAATATGGCGGTCACAGAGGGCGCCCTTCTTGGCGCCCGGCAGAAATCGTAATAGTATGGTATAAGCTACCTCTGGGCCAAATTTGGTGCTTTTAGAAGAATCTGCACCAAAATATCCCTAACAGCCCTGACTATGATGCTTACCTGACTGAAACAATACAAATAATTTAAGTTTTTGTTAGAATGCTTCAGAAGGCTTGAGAAGAGCTTAACACAGACTGATTCATGTTTTTTTATTTAGATGCATTTGTATTCCCCGAGGTACCAAATCACTTGGAGCACTACCCACATCGATCAGACCAGCAAGTGGAACAGGATGTAAGTTGTTATCATTGATAGTGGTGTTTTGGTATGTTATCAAGAAACCTGGAAAACCTCAACAAGTATTGATTTTATATGTTGAGTATTTTCATAATATTTTATTAAAGCTAGAAAAATTCACCCATAAATTGAACAGAAAGAGAACATTGTGACAAAAGTTCCTTACTGTATAATATGCATGCACATAATTTAGCAGCAACTTTTGTTTGATCAAGGTATGACTTTAAAGCACGCACATGATGAAAGTAATTTTCAGAGACAGACGACCATCCTATTGTGCTACACCATAAATAAATGTCATAAATGTCTCCTAGATCGCTCCTGCCATCTAGGGCTGTCTGTAAACACGATAATTCTACCCCTACTATATTAGACTATTTGGAGCTCTATTTAACAGCAGGAAATGGGCAAGTTGCCATTCTCACATCCTATCACCACAAATGTCATGCAACTTTTTGAATAAATGAACACACCCTCTTTTAGACAATGTAATGAAGAAAGATCTTCAAGATCATTGGAAGCTCTTTTACTTATAGGACGTACTGTGACTTTGTATGGGTTTTTTGTGACACTAGTGTACATACATGTATCTACACTGTATACAGGATCATGTAACTTGAATAAAGAATTCTTGGAACGGCTATCGATAAGGATTCACATAAGTTCCTGGTTATCCAGTAGTATCGGCAGTAGTTCGATCCTGATAGTGATAGTAGTCATAATTATTGTCATAGTAGGGATGTTTGGATGTGATTATTATTGTAGTAATAGTAGTAGTACTGAGTAATAAAAGTTAGATTTGATAGCAATGATAACATGATTTGGATGAAAGTAATTAAAACATACTTGATTATAAACATTGTGTTGTTATGAATAATCCTTTTAATTTTGTTTGAATCCAGGTTCATCAGCCCAACAACAACGAGATGACCCCAGTGCCATGTATCGTGATGAGCCTAGGAGAATCTCAGAGATACCTAGTCCCTGCCAAGCTGTCTTTGATGTGACCTTAGATGCTATCAAGGAGAGTCATAAGAATGCTATACCTCTTATGGCCTCCTCTCTACCTAGCTGCACCGTGGATGGCTATTATAACAGCATCCAGTGTATGGGAACAATGTAAGTTTATCATCCCTCTTTATCTTGATTCTTACATCCATAATCTAGCTCCTGGATACATGACTTTCCTCATGTCACAGCGCCAGCTTTAGCCTGGTTTGCGCTCATTTGGTCTCACTCTCAAGGTCCCCATAACACACCTCAAGGGATAAAGATACTGTGTCTTCTCATTACATCATTGCTTGTTTGTGGAACTCACTCCCTTCTTCTCTTCTTAAAATTGTCACAGATTATGCCTCAAAATTTAGCTATTTCAGCAAATGTGAAAATACTGACTTCATTGGAGAAGCCTAAGCCTTGATTATTCTTTTTTTAAACAGGAAAATGGTGCGATATAGACACTGGGATTTTTACATCTTCTGGTATAATATGATAAGCCATGAATATGGGGTTGCATTGATTCTCTTAAATTTAAGAATGATCAATCTTGGTTTTGGGGGAAATATGCTTATCCTTTGAAGTTACAGAAACTTTATTTCCATAAAAATATGCTAAACTTTGATTGAAAATGCCTATTGAAGAAGGGTTGATGTTTTTGTCAGTGTCTAAAGCTGTTAATTCATTTGTTTTTATACATGAACATATCTTGTTACTGCAAGTATGATTGCATTTCCCTTTTACCCAGAGACATTTTCTTCTTTTATATTGTGTAGGTGTTTGTGTGTAGATAGGATGGGCGAACCAACTGGTGAGATGACTGAAGTATGGAATGTCAAGAAGCTCAGATGTGAGTTTATCAGATATTATAGATTTTATTTGTACTAAAAAGGCTTAAAATCAGTCTTCATGGAACCGGTTTGAGATGAGTTTTGTAGAGTTACTGTGTTGTGAAATTTTGAAATGGTGTTAGGGTTTGACTCTGTATGACTCTCCAATATAAAATTTGCATTTTGATTTATGCAAATCATAATAACAGCTTTATTGATATGTTTAAATAAACAGTAAGATGAATATTCATAATTTTTAACAAGAAAACCTCCTTTTCACTTCTCGATTTCTCTCGACCCTCACACCCATGTCAGCAATGCAATAAACTTTGATACATACAGATGAGCCATTACGTTCAATGTTTCCTGTACGCATATCATGGCTTTTATCCATTTTCTTCTTCTTCCTATAATGAAAATCTTTCATTATGACGGTTAATCATTGCTTTATTTCTGGTAGAATATTCAATGGTTGTATCTTGGACAGTTTGTATTTCTGGACGTAATAAATGTGTCGTATGGGAGACAATTGACAGAATCACTCCGATCAGGAAATTGTATGAAGGAATGCGATCCATAATAGTATTTTAAACAACATCATTTATTTTATCTCCTACCACAGGTACATAATGAGGATCATGGTTTTGTGGAGAGAGCTGCCTTTTCTTGCCTACTGGAACCAGCTACCTTCACCCCTCTACCATGTTGTAGATTTGTATTTTTCTATTGAACCAGATGTATTTTATATCCTCTGCTTTAATATATCATGGACATCCTAAACAAAAGAAAGGGATAATTGTATATTACAATTATCGAATCATGCCTTTTATAATCCAACTTGTGTCAATTGTAATTATGCAAAAGCTTAAAGTTTGTACTTTAAAGCATCTTAAGACAGTGTCTTCCATCATGATGATGGCGTTTGGAATTGAAGTGAGCAGTAAGTATTGTCTATGACTTAATTCCAGGTTAGTGTGAGATTTGCTATTTGCTGCTTTCATTCAAGACTGTACTGTTGAGAATTTTTAAATAAATGTTCAATGTTGTAATGTGCCGATAGTGTTGCCAAATACATGGCGTGTGATCATTTTCATCAACTTAATAAAATATTCTTTCAAAATTAGAGTGAAACCAAGCCAAGGTGGTTTATGAGCAAAGGATTAGGATTGTATGTGAGGGCAAGGAGATTATTTTGCTTTGTATCCATATTTGTCATTGTGTGTTGAAATACATGAATGAGTAATCAGCTTACAGTATGTTTGCTACTGTAAAAGCATGTATATGATTAGAAAACACCTTAAGGTATTCCAACCAACCACTATGTGTGAACCATAAATTTGTTGCATTTTACTTTTTTAATCTTTGATTGAATAAGACAGTGATTAGCTGCTGCTTTTTTTATATAGCTTAAGCCCAATTATGTACACATTGTATACATGTTTAAATTAGCCAAAGGGTGAACATTTAGTGTAAGATGTATGTATTCTTCACATCAATGAAAAAATGTGATTGTATGAGAAAGGATTAAGTGTAAGTTTTTATCAGCAGGTGCTACTTTGTAGTTCAGTTTTAGAATTTTATGTTGATAGAATAAAACATTTTGTTCCTTTGATAGAAAAGGAAATTTTAGAAAATTATTTTAAAGTAAGATTTGTAGTAGTTGCAACAATAATTTTCTAAAAATGTGCAAGTAACTCCTGTATGCGAATAAAGCCAACCCTCTTCAAAGAATACAATGAAATAAAAAATGTTTTCTGATTACAAAAAAAAAAATTGTTTTCTTCTGGAGTGAACGAAATGATTGAGGTTTGTGTGTTTTTTTTCTGAATGTTTTAATTATTAGTACATAATATTTTGACTATAATATTCTAAAATACAAAATTAATTGATATAAATTGTAAATTGATCAATCTAGCTCTTAGAATAAAGTTGCCCAGGAGGATACATCCTCAAGTTATAGCTATGATAATTTTCTTAGAAGTTTTTTTTTTCATAGGAGGGGGGAGGTCACATGTGTGGGATGGTAGTCCCAGTTGTAGTCTGGATAGGACCAATTACATATATATGCAATAGTATCAATTAATATATGGAATGTCCAAGAAAACGTTTTACAAATCAAGTTTGTGCTCTACCATTCTGATGATTTCAATGAGTCGATAGCATGAAGTCTATATCCTGAAATAATTTATATATTCAGATATCTCACAGGTCTTTGCAATTGGAAATTATGTTGAAATCATTTGCTCAAACTAATTGTTTAGAATTATTTAAATAAATGATAATGGTCCTAGAAGACAACCCTGAGAAACTCGAGAATTAATTTGTTAGGAGTATGTGAGTGTGTGTGTGTGTGAGTGTATACACTCATGTACATTATCACAAAATCATCAACAGTTGTCGATGCATGCTATAGTCATTTCTTTTAATTAAAAAAAAAAAACAGTGTAAGCTTTGCAAAGCTTTATCTTTATCAAAATAGAGATGTTCAATCTAATTATAATTAAAGGTATACATATAAAACTAAATGTGCAGCTTTGCTAAATGAAAGAGAAAACCTAGCTGTGAGTGAGTGAGAGAGAGAGAGGGGGTGTAGGGATATGGGGAGGGAAAGAGAGAGTAAGGTACGAGAAATAAATAAGAGAAGAATGGATTATTCTACATGTTAATCACGATATTATGATATAGATAGTACTAGACAAGTCATAAATCATAATGGAGTGCAGGCGAAACCATACAATTAATGAACAATTTTTACAGAGGAGCTTAATGTTTACTTGGTTTCCAATGGTATTTCATGTTCGGGAAAATTGCCCTATCGTACCTTTCGTTATAGATCGACAAAAATTATTCATAACTCTTCTTTTAATATTCATGTGTTCGTTAAGATATATTAATTCAACTAATATATTTTTAAAACCTCCATAGCATCAACACAAATAATATAGCTATTTTTGTTCCTCTTATCCTCAAGCGTGGTTTTTATTTCCATAATTTCAATACATATTTACATTAAATAATATAGCTATAAAATTCTCCGTTTTCTATCTGTCATCATTTGAATGTGATGGAATAAAAGTTACTAGAAAAGACCTTGGGATGTCTATCATATTGGAAGCAAAACAAAACTTAACTTGGTTACGACCCCAATTAATCTGCCTTTAATTTCACTATAAGTCGAATACAAATAGCTATCTCAAAAACAAAATAATTCTAAATAAATAACAGTATGGTCTCAACTTCTCTGAACTACATGTACTTCGAAAGTAAGGTTACAACCTTAAAGATTTCTCATCTCAAAGTAATCGGCAAAAAATTATTGCTACCGGGTTTTCAGAATGTGGTTACGATTATCCATTTGAGGTTTTTTTTTTTTTAATTTCTTTTTAAGTCATAAAATAGATTTTTCTGACCTTTCCTTCAATAAAAAAGGCGACACAGGTGACATTAAAATGACTTTTTAAAGTTTCTAGCCACATTTCCAATACTGAATAAAGTAAATCGTGTTTATAAAGCTAGAATGAGGAGCACAGCATCATCTCCATATCAAAACATGTTTCACATTTATAGATTCTCTTGGAATTCGATCTTGTATTTGGCTGAATAAAGGTTCAAACTCTTGATTACATTTCAACATGTTTGCCTCTGCTAAACGCCAAGATTCGAAGCGAAACGACTCCGTCATGTTCTCCGACTCGATGGACTTGTAGAACTTTTTCAGACGATGGTTATTGCCGTTGAACATCCAAATACTTCTTTACAACCCGATGACAAGCAGTCCTGGAAAAATAGTAGGGATAAAATATGGGCGGCCAAAAGGGCCAATATTAACATTCACAAAAACAAACAAAGATGCATAAAAACAAACAAAGAAGCATACAAACAAACAAAGGACAGAGCAAAATAGACAAAGTACCCAGAAGAAAGGACCAATTAACAAAGAATAAATCAAAGGTCGGAGCAAAATAGACAAAGTACAGGTCAGAAGAAACAGAGGGCGTTTTGGTTTACGTAAGCAAATAGACATCAGTCACGAAAATGAGAAAGGACAAACTCAAACAGACATCACATCATCGTACGAACTGACCCTCAAAGGACAACAGAGGGCGTTTTGGTTTACGGTAAGCAAATAGACATCAGTCAAGAAAATGAGAAAGGATAAACTCAAACAGACATCATATCATCATACGAACTGACCCTCAAAGGACAACAGAGGGCGTTTTGGTTTACGGTAAGCAAATAGACATCAGTCAAGAAAATGAGAAAGGATAAACTCAAACCATAGAGATATATACTTAATAAGGCTAGAGAGCGGACTCGTCATACGTACGCGCCCGTTCAAAGCTCTGTGCGCGCATGGAGCGCGGTCCGCCATTACTAAGGAGGGCACAACTTCGAGAAATACCCGGATGTTCCCTTCGAAACTGTGCTACTGATATGCAATATGAAGCTTCATATTTGGGGTTGTTTTTTCAGTTTTCGAGTATGAAACGTTATAATTGTGGTATTTTGCATAATGCATGAACCCTACTCATGCCTCAGTCATGGTATCTGGTGTAGGTCAAGATTAATTATTGGTGTTATGGTGAGGTAAAAGGGACACAAAAAGCTATTTTTATTTCAGTATATCTTCCAATTTTTCTTCCTCTTTGTCAATATAAAACTGTGATATAATGACATCAAATATTACTTGGCTTTCAAACAATCAGAATCAAGCATTTGGGACTTGTATTTGATATTTATGTCATGATATTTAACAAAGTTTTAAGCTACAGGGCCAAGGTCTTTCTAATTCAGTTATTATGAGAGCCAGGGTTTATTGATTTAAAACGCTTTAAAGGTAATATATTCATTTTATGTTTATGGCTATTATAAACAGATTGATACTTATAGATTTTGGATAGAGATGGGTACATAGATAGCTAGACATAATAAGATGGATAGATAGATATAATATAGAAGGATAGGTAGATAACGGAAAAGCAGATATAGGACGATATACTGAAGATAGGAAGAGGGGGAAGAAAAGAATTATACACATTTATTTTTAAAAATTATGTTATTTACTCATCCAATCATTCATTCAATCATTCATCCAAACATTCTTTTTCTTCTTCTCTCACTCATTTTATATCAAATTCACACCTTCTGTCTTTCACCTATTCTCTAGAAAATCTCTATATGTCTGAAAGAATAATTAAATTCTTTACAGTTCACTAGAAATAAATATTCTTTAAAAACAGCTGATCATTGATGTAATAATTATTTATTCACACCCCTTTTTTTCTCCATAAATAATATTCTCCTTGATACAGTATCTTTCTTTGTTCTTCATCAACCAGTTTTTAGAGAATATACTTATGATAATTTGATTTGAAGAAAAAAAATGAATAAATGAACATTTTATTACCACACGTGTGTTGAATATTCTACAGCATAGGCATTTCAGTTTTGACATTTTATTGGACATATATACTGCTATAATACATCACAATTGAAAGGACAGACATTGCAAAAACAACATCTCAGATTTTAGCCCCAAATTTACTAATTACAAAGACATTTCATCGAATAATAAAATAAACTAGATTTTAATTCGTCACGAGGACGAATAAAGTGGTCTGCCTTCAAGTTATATAGACATGTAAACAATGATGATCATGATGATGATCATGATGATGATGATCTTGATAGTAATGGTGATGACGATGATGATGATCATCACGATCATGATGATGTTGATGATCATCATCAACAGACCATGATGACATCAGACTGAACAAAATGAGAGAACTTTGAGATAGTATAATAGTCTCAGCTACAACATACTCAAAAATCAACAAAAATCAAGCCGAAACTAGACTTTAATTCGTCACTTTGACGAATTAGGTGATACGTAATTAATGCTCATGTGTAACATAATGAAGAACGCATTTTCACGGTTTCATCTTTCGTTATAAAATACTACTCCCATTATGGTCTATATCCATGAGTCAAGTTTCAACTGTGTAAGGCAGAGGGAGACAGAGCAATAGAATAAGAGGGAGGCAAGGCAAGAGAGAGAGAGAGGGTGAAAGAGTAGAGAGAGAGAGAGAGAGAGGGGAGAGGGTGAAAGAGTAGAGAGAGATATATAGATAGATGCAGAGACAAACCAAAAAAGGGAGAGGGGCAGAACATGAAACCAAGTAACACATCAATCCACATCTTTAAATTGTTTCCCACCTCATTCCATATTCTGGACCCTTCAGAACATTCAAAGAAGATAAAACGATAGGTTTCTACCTCTTTTCTACAAAAGGAACATATATTTGACTGTGTTAATCCAAACAGATACAGTTTATCATTACAAAATATGATGTTATGTAAGAGTTTAAACTAAAATTCCCTGGTGACCATGATTAAGAGTGGTATAGCGCCCCCTTCAGGTATTTGATAGAGATTTGTAGAATCCGGATTTCAGAAAAAGTCGCCAAACACGCAAACTAAGAAAATTCTGACATGTCGCCTTTAATTGAAATTTTCACTATGATAATGTCATCAAAATGATAAATGATGTCCGTCATTCTTATAGATAATTTGCTTAGCTACGCTAATCAAAATTTTGGAGAACATAAAGCACAAATAAGCTAGATAGTGCTCATCTAAAAAAAATGTGCCAAACAAGATGACAGAGAAAATTTGGCGATTATAAGTTGCAAAATGCCAAAACGCGCAAAAAACGAGCGCGCATGCGCGTTTGAGTGATTTTTTGTCAAATGCTCCATATGGCTTGAAACGTATGCAAAAAAAAATCAGAATGATTTGGAGCATTTTAAATTTTTGCGCGCACGTAAACGCGCGCACGAACGCGTACGCGCGGATTTGCGCACGTTTTTTTAATCTGAAATTGACCGGAAGGATATTGATCTTATTCATGATAAATATGAATGAAAAATTACTTTCCGTTATGAAGATATGATCATAAGTTGATTTTCACAAAATGGCGCCTGGATGACGTCACGATAATTTTGAGTCTTTGAAAAGTCATGCAGTTCTAAGTTAGACTAAGATCTATCATCATTGCAAGTTTCATGATAATGGCTCAAGCCATTCTTGAGATATCCTGCGAACAAAATTGAGGAAGAATAATAATAAACTAGATTTGTAATACTTGTTTGGAACAAGTATAGGTGGGCTGATCCAACAAAAAATTGAGACAAAATGAAGGGTACATTTGAGATAGCTTTTTGTCTCAGCTACAACATACTCGAAGTTCAGCGTAAATGAAGCTAAAACGACATAGATATTGCTCGCGAAAGACGGGAATGTAGAATCAAGTTTTGAGAAAAAGTCATGTCCCATAGAGAATACACGCAAAATGTGAAAAATTGACATGCCTCCTTTAATCGCAAAAATACGCCATGATGCCTTTGTCAAAATGAAAAATCGTGGCGACCAGATTTGTAGAGAATTGTCTCAGCTAGAACATATCAAAATTTTGAAGAAAATTGATCAATTTTTTACAAAGATACAATCAATTTTCCAAAAATATGCTGACGTCATAATATGAAAATTGAAATTTTGAGTTCGGAGGCCATTATGATGACGTCATGAGTTAATTGAAAGTCAAATGAGACATGAAATCATATCTCCAATTCATACATAATCAAAATATGAAAAAAAATGGGATCACCTTGCATCCTAAAGAGCTACAATGGATTTTGCATAGGCATGTTTTTGCCCATATATGCTATGTATTACAAGAGCTCGCGCGCACGGAAATTTATGTTTAACGGTCGATCATTCCGTCATTAATAGTCATAAAGAGATAAACATGCTATCAATATGTTTGTAAAAATATGTGAAATATTATGAAAGACAAAAATGGCGATACTATGTTGTGCAATAGTTTTACGCGCGAAAACGCGCACGCATGTGCGTATGCGCGTGTGCGCGATTTTTTATAAAATGCTTAGAATGGCTTAAAACGTATGCAAAATGATTTTGAGACGATTTTGAGCATTTCAAAATTTTACACGCGCGGACGTACGAGCACGCGCGCGTTATTTGACCTGCAATTGACCGGACGGATATTGACCTTGATCATGATAAATATAAATGAGAAATACCTTTTGGTTATGAAGATATGATCATGAGTTAAATTTTGTAAAATTTTACAAAATGGCGCCTAGATGACGTCATCAGTCAAGGTCAAGGTTGAAAAAATTTCTGTGCCTTGAACATATGCCTATATATAAATGTGCTAAATTTCAAGGCATTTGATTGAGCCATTTTCAAGTTATCTTGCCAACAAAAAAGTGGTTAGAAATAAGAAAAATATTTAATAATAAATAAAGGCAATTCTAACGAAATTATAAGGTGGTCTGTACGTTATACAGCCCACCTGATAATAAATAATAATAAATAAATAAATAAATAAATAAATAATAAAAATCTTGACGAAATCAAAAGGTGATACGTAGACTTCGTTACGTATCACCTAATAACGGCGATATTGCTCGCAAAAGACAAGAATGTAGAATCCAGATTTGAGAAAAAGTCATCTCCCATAAGGATTACACGCAAAAAGTAATGGATCAAGTGATAATAGGGTAATAATAAAGTAAATATGGTTGTTTATTACATTATTTGCGATTCTACGTGTTTTAATATTCAAAGGAGATGGTACAGTGAAAGGTCAAAAAGAAAAAAAAGGTGAAGGAAACAAATTGTTGGAGACGCCCGGACTCGAACCAGGGACCTCGAGGTCGGAAGTCAAGTGCGTTACCGATATACCAAAACATTTCACATAGAGATTACACGTAAACGGAAAATGGAATTCTCTAATCCCACTTTGTAAGTGAAATATGAGCATGATCCCGGCATCTGATCGAAAAATAAAGGGCACACTTGTGATAGCTTATTGTCTCAGCTACAACATACTCAAAGCTCAGCCTTAACAAAAATAAAACGACGGAGATATTGCTCGCGAAAGACGAGAATGTAGAATCCAGTTTTGAGAAAAAGTCATGTCCCATAGAGAATACACGCAAAATGTGAAAAATTGACATGCTTCCTTTAATCGCAAAAATACGCCATGATACCATTGTCAAAATGAAATATCGTGGTTACTGCATTTGTAGAGAATATTCTAAGGTAGAACATATCAAAATTTGAAAGAAAATTGATCAACATTTGCAGAGATACAATCAATTTTCCAAAAATCTGCTGACGTCATAATATGAAAATTGAAATTTTGAGTTCGGAGGCCATTAATGATGACGTCATGAGTTAATTGAGGGTCAAATGAAACATGAAATCATATCTCCGATTCATACTCTATCAAAATATGAAAAAAACTTGGGGTCACCTTGCATCCTAAAGCGCTACAATGGATTTTGTACAGGCATGTTTTTGCCCATGTATGCTATGTATTACAAAAGCTCGCGCGCACGGTAATTATCTTAAACGGACGCTCATTCCGTTATTAATGGGCAGAAAAAGTTGAACAAGGTATCAAAATGCTTGAAAAAATGTGCCAAATATGATGACAGAAAAAATTTGGCGATTTTATATTGGAAGATGCAATTACGCGCGAAAACGCGCGCGCATGTCCGTGCGCGCGTTTTTTTGCAAAATGCTTAAAATGGCCTGAAACGTGTGCAAAAATTTTTTTAAACGAAGTGGAGCATTTTAAAATTTTGATACGCGCGTACGTGCGCGTCGAGGTGCGCGCGCAAAATTTGTTGACATTTTTAGTTGAACTTTGACCTGAAGTTGATGTATATTAAATATGGTTGATTTTTGATGACTTGTTATCGAGATATGATAATGACCTGACTTTTACAAAATGGCGCCTGGATGACGTCACGATGACCTAGTGACCTTGAAAAAGTTAATTTGACTTGAAATCATAGGGCTTGATGACTGACAGAAATTTGAAGGCAATTGACCATGTCGATTTCGAGTAAACGTGTGCACAAAAAAGTGTACGGAAGAAATAAAAATAAAGAATAAAGAATAAAGAAATAAAGAAAGAAAATTCTAACGAAATCAATAGGTGATCTGTCGTTGACAGACCACCTAATAAATGCAAACCAGAAATAGCAATTGAGCATATATATTCCAAGTTACCTGTATATGCTATGAAGAACTATAATTGAAGACACTTACATCTGAGGATACTGCAATACACCATTCAGTGAAACCTCATAGTAACAAGGTCTTTTGACATCATTATTCATCAGGGAATAATAATAGTTTTGAAACTGATTACCCTCAAATTTACACAGTAGATATACTAGATAGCAAAAGAGTGCACAATCTTATGGGTTTACATCTAGTGACATTATTCCATATAATTGTTCTGTCATCAAATCTCTTCAAAAGCAGTTTTCCATTTTGGGCCAAAATTCATCTATGGGAGTGTATAAGGTGTGCAACTGTGCATTACACAAAGCTTTTCAATTGCCACACATCTGTGAATTCTCCTCGTTTACCGTATCGAAAACGTGGCTCACTTGATGTGAATTTCTTGCTTTTCATCGTTAATGATGTAAATCACTTGGTTGAGAGCAATCCAGACAATGTTATAAAAAAGGTCTACATGTTTATCTCAGGTTACCTAAACCTGCAGAATCAAAGCACATGTAGAGTGCAAATAATTTGCAAACATTAGAGCAACTGAATCAGATACAGCAGGTACAATTATGAAGCTTATAGAGTAAATATTCAAATACAGTGTACCTCACAACAACTCAAAATTCAAGTACATATTTTTTACCCCTAATGTAATCAACTCTTCTAAGTTCCACTTTAGTTTGCCTTCGTGTAAAGTTAACGAACAGAACATTATGGTTAAGTTATGCAACTGTCACAATGTGTCCCAAGAATTTTATTTGTTTTTGTTTTCTGTTTTTCTTGAAGATTATTGAAAGCTCTCTCCAGTTTTAAACGGCTTCACAGTCAATCATCCAGTGGATAAGCTATGCAGACAAGAGCAAAATATAAAAGACTGATCTGTCTCTGTAGTTTGTACAAATTAAGTTCTATGTTTTCTTTTTTGCATAGACTGAGGAATTTTGCTCACTATAAAAAGAGAAAAAACAGGTTTTCCTGACTTCAAGGAGGGCTTTAAGCCCTGGTCTCCTCAACATTTGCAACAGTGTATAGACTACAGAACAGTTGTAATTGTAAAACACAAGATGTCACTATAGTATCATTCTCCAGATCAAGAAAGCCTATTTACATCGTAGCCAATCCACACCAGACACAATCCCTGTGATGTGAATTTAGACGTCATGTCCTACAACTACTTGAAACTTGTACAATGCTGGAACATGTGTATTAAAGCCCCTCTAAAGTGTTTGGAGCCCCAAAAATTTGACGGCAAAATTTCACTTAAATTGTATAATGTGAAATAGGATGCCATTTAACATTCTGTAGGTTTTCATAAACAAATATGTTTGAAAACAAATATTGATGAAATAAGACAAATTGGGGTTTTCTGTAAATGCGTTCTCTCCAAAGTTGTGTTGAAGTAGGTCAAGCTGATCCTGGCTAATGAGCTTGCTTTCGTGGACTTCCTGCAAGAGAGTCCTGGTTTGTCCATCTCTCCTGTTTACCTTCTGTTTCACCACTTGAAGCTGTTTCTTGGCATCCTGCAGTTGCTGTCTGGTTATCTTCAGTTTCTGATCAACTCAGACAGAAAAGAATAGTCATGTTCTTTTGTAATGTCATAGGGTTTCTTTGGAGGCACGGGAACACTTTTGGATGTTGTACATGGTTTTGCTGGGAGTCTTGAGCCATGAGTCTGTTTATAGGGAGGATGTCCAGGAAAGACAGTAGGCACAGCACTAGGAAGGAGTGGTGTGTAACATCCTTTTCCTGTCTTGGGTGTACTTCTGCATTACAATAAAAGCAAATGGAAACAATAATGAGTTTTTTCTCATAACATGACAATTCGTCCCTATTTTCACGAAGTGACGGTAGTGAATGGAAATCGCATTCAATTTGCGTGCAGATAAGGTTTTCCTCACTACCGTCACTTCGTGAAAACAGGGACGAATTGTTCTACTATTCATGGTATTTCATATGATTTTTAAGACTGAAACTGAAACTGAAAGCAGCTTCCAGCCAATCGCGAAGCAGTAATGATGTCAGCAAGTCATAAGCAAATTTGATAGAAATAGTGTAGTGTGCGTGGGCTTTTTAGGCTATGCTTATTTAGAGGTCTACATGTCAAGGCTCGTGGAACGGCGGGGCTTGGGGGCATGGGTCCCCCACTATTTTGAAAAAGTATATTCAAGAGAAGAAGGGAAAAAAGAGAGAAAAATAAATTGTGACCTGCCAGTGTCATAATGAGGTCTCAAAATATGATAAACTGACCGTAGTTAAATGCCTAAAACCCCTGACTTTCCGGAGGCTCCACCCCTTGACCCCACCAAGGGCCCTAAGGCGTACTCCTGAATACTTATCTGACCGTTATAAAATTCCTAAAAATCCCTGAGTTTCCGGGGTATTAAAATATGTTCATCTGAACGTTAATGAATGCCCCGATAGCCCCTGAGTTTCTTGGGGCTCAGCCCCTGGACTTTACGCCAATTTATGTTCCACGAGCCTTGACGTGCAGACCTCTAAATAAGCATATTTCTCGCCTGACTGTAACTTTGGGAATTCGTCATTTTGCAACAAACTCATAAAACAGTATAATTTACTAAAAAATTATATCATTTTACAACATTTAAGGGGGAGGCTGCCCCATTCCAATTAGTACGCCAGTGGTGTCTAGTGGCGTATCTGGCGCTTGGTCTCGTTTCGGGAGGCGAGATGAGCGCATAAGCATTATATCTTTTCCCTCTTTCCTTTTTTCTTCCTTTCTTTCTTTCTTTCTTTCTTTCTATTTCTTTTTAATATACTTTTTCAAAATAGTGGGGAGGGGGAAAATCTGAGTCTCCCGAGCCCCGCCGTTCCGCGGGCCTGGACATGAAGGCCTCTATTAAAATAAGCATACTTCTCGCCTGACTGTATCTTTGGGAAATTAGTCATTTTCCAACAAACTCATAGAGTATAATTTACTAAAAATTATGTCATTTCACAACATTTGTAAATCACTGAAATCGAATTAGAAATAAACCTAGTTTTATTCTTGTTTGGGGGAGTACGCCAGTCGTGTCCAGTGGTGTATCTGGCGGTGGTCCTATGGGGGGGGGGGGGGGGGGGGGGGGGGGGGGCGAGAGGAGCGCAAAAGCATATCTTTCCCCCTTTTCTTTTCTTCTTACTCTTTATTTTCTTTCCCTTTCTCTCCTCTTTCCCATTTCCTCCCTCCCTTCTCTCTCTCTCTTTTGCTGAGGGGGGAGGGGGAGGCAAGGGCCTTTCACCCCCGATTCACACCTTTGTTGGCGGGAAA
>JAVYIG010015246.1:0-37108 GCA_035222895.1 Strongylocentrotus droebachiensis
TCATGTTTTATACATATTTATTTTGTAACATTTGATTTGTGATTTTGTGTTTTATTTTGTAGTTTACCGATACCTTCCGAATGGCTCGGTTGTGATCGACAAGCCACAAATGAACTGTTTCTATCGCGGTAATCTAATCGGATCGGATCCAACGTCTGCAGTAGCAGTTAGCAATTGTCGTGGAATGGTAAACCGTCTAATCAATTTTGTTACCTTCTCATATTCGATTCTATTTCCCTATTATAAATGCGCATCTAACATATGAAACAATCTGCGAAAAAAAAAGTTAAATGAATCATATTCCATAAACAGTATAGGTGTATTAATTTGTCATTTTTCATTTGTGCTTTAATACAAAAGTCTGTTCTATTTCCTTGGATTATGACATTTTCAATCTGATTGAAGAGGTTTTGTTATATCTCTTTGTACTGTACATGTACGTCTTCTTGTCAATGGAACGCTCCAATTGCTGCTCTTAAACTAGCCATAAACATTAAATTTGTCATCCTTTTAAGCAGATAATCTCTCGATATATTGTTTTCTTGGTCAACTTTGTATTTCCCATGCCACTTAACTCTGCTTTTGCGTCATTTTATTTTGTAAAATGTGTCGCTTACAAACGCTTGCGACCTTCTCCGTACTTCCGATTTCCCTGGCTCTCGTCCATATAACGTGGGTTGCCATAGAGTGCATCCATACAGTATTCTAATCTGATTCACATAGGCCCCCAATTCATCACGTTTAGACCACTCCCTCCCTCGTTTATATTGGATGCCTAAAGTACCCCGTAGACATGGTAGATGTGATATAAAATCCACGTGTAATGTTATTGCAATGTTCCCAAATCTGTCTGAAGGTGACGATAGTGGCCCAGAGTCTCATAGAACATCAATAATTTTGATAATGATAATAATTATAATGCCAAAGGACATTGCTTGCCGCGGCGGGACTCGAACCTTGAACCACGTGATCCACAGCACAGTGACGTATCCACTGGACCATAGCACCTCTGTAATACTGTATGGTTAACATTGACATTTTTACTGTTCACACGGTGTGGGATATAGATTGATGTGCTTAAATGCGTGATTTGACATTCTCATCGTAACTATGCAGCCGGCGAACTTTTACAGTTTCACCGTCTGGACACACTTATACTGGGATGGACAGGGGAAGCCTTGGTAATAAGTTGATAGGAAGTTCCGCCTACACCATAGGCAATATCCTGATGTATGTTTTCAATGTCAAATATCACCAGGAGTATATGATTATTGGTTTTGTTAGTTTTAGGAACATTGCAATGCCAGGTTGAAAGGGTTGGGAATTGCTTAGGATTTATGCGGATCATTCGGGTAGCTCCTGACCCCTCCTGACTAAAGTTTAAATTCAACTCCGTAAAGATCCTCTTGCTGTCTGGAGAAACATAGATTAATACAAATTTTTCATTGGTTTTGATTTGTTTAAGATTTCGAACTACATAAAATTACAAAAAATAAGAATCAGAATGTATAGTTTCAAATAATACTCTATATTTATATATACATAATATAATACAATATATTATAACAATATAATGGAGTTATCAAAAAGTGGACTCAGACTATCTTCTGACATATTTTTCTTGTTCAAACAGAGCGGACTGATCAAGACTTTTGAAGAGGAATATTTCATAGAGCCTCTGGAGTTGGTGGGCACTCAATCAGAAACATACAACTATACCGGCAACGGCCTCATCCATATCATGTACCGCAGCCGAGACGCACAACGGAACACTGGAACAGGTGCAACGCCGGGTACAATAGACTTACATAATGACGTCATGCGCTCGAGCGCGCAGCTCCGGCGGCAAGCAGCCAGATTGGTGGGGCGTGCAAGATTGCAGGAGACTGAGAATCGCAGACGGTCAAAGAGAGCACCTCGGATCGTCACCAGGCAACATTATGTGGAAACCATGGCAACGCTGGATTACAGCGTTCATAATTTCCATGGAGCGCAAGCCGTCAGTGTATACTTCCTCACAATGATGAACATCGTACGTATAGCAGAATTAACATCAATGCCCGTTGCACACTAGGCGTTATTTTTGCTTGACGCAGGATTGCGTCGGTGATTGTGCGGCCTTGCATTCGTATTTTGAGAGTGTTATTGTTTGGAAACCCAATGCCTTTGATGAATAAAAAATGAACTGTGCAAACAAGGCCTTTAATATTATGTCTGTCGTTCGGGTTGACTGACTTCAGAGGCGCAATTAGCGATGGTAATTAGCGCAAGTAATTAGCGCAATTAATTAGCGCAGGTAAATAGCGCAATGAAAATGACGCCTCGTGTTCTACGAATTTTAGAGAACTCTGTTGTAACCTCATTTAGGAGAAACGGATCGAATCCCAGTTCATCCCGCTCTCCATATATTTTATTATTTCATAACTCAGAACACCATTGTATGTCTTGCTATAATCATGACGGGGGGACCTTAGAAGTTCTCTTGAATCAGTACGTACCAAAACAACCATTATCACAGAGGCAAACATAGAAATTGAATACATTTGTAAACTTGTTAATAGTATCTTTTCATGCTTGTTTCAGCTTAACCTGGTCCCTTTTTTAGCTTATACTTTGAGCTTCAGTTTTGGTAATTGAAATGTATTTCGGGAGCAAATCAAGTAAAATAATTTTCTGCCATAAATATATTGTTCTTTTTTTATACAGGTGAATATGGTTTACGCTCATCCGTCGCTTGAAGCCAAGATCGAATTTGTTATCACCAGAGCTAACCTTCTCAACGAAGAAATGGTAGGAGTTTAAATCAAATGAACATGAAGAAACGAAAACGCTCACCAGATGGCTTACTTTCAGAAATATGTTTCCTTCAAAAATGCGTTCACAAGTCCTTGATTTTAACATTTTATGCACGCTTCTTTTTGTTCTTCTTTCGCTCTCTGAATCATAACGAGTCCTGTTTGTATGCCCAATAAATAGAGGATCAACAGCCTAGGTATTTTGACCGACATTCTTGGTAACCTTTCATTCATCGTGTTGTCGTAGTATAAGCGAATTATTTCGTAATCGATGTAATATGGTGCTCTTCATGTTATGTATCATACAGTGGCGTATGGACCCCCCCCCCCTCCCTGTAATGGGGTCCATAAGTATGGACTCCCATGTATGGACCCCTATGAAAAACAGCACTCGTGCTGATAAGGGTGTCCGATCCGGAAAGTGGTAAATACATTTTTCTTTTAAACTTTATCTCCGTCGGAGCGATCCCGCCGCCCCTTAAAAGAATGAAGTCATGCACATAATAATGATAAAGAAAAATCCACTCTATTTTTTTTTCTGATTTTGTAAGGCACTACAGTGTACATTCATCCTTTTTTAGATTAGATCAATATATCACGAACTTAAGATTGACAGTTTCATAAGTTGTCTGTATAATTTGGAGGGGAAGAGGCTAGTATTCCTGAAAATCGTTTCAGTTAATCAAATCACAATGTATTTGTTTCTTTCTTTTTCAGTCCGAGCAATACGTCATACTAAACGACTCGGCGAAAAGTCTCTCCAACACTTGTCGCTTTGCAAGGGTTCAAAGGAGAATCGTTAAAGATGACGGATCACCAAATTACTTCGACCATTCTATCTTCATGACTCGGACTCACTTTGGACCAGCAGGTAAGTGGAGATGGTGCACATAAATGTAGTCAGCGAAGGGATGAACGTTGGAGGTATAGTGACCCATTTTTATTCCTTTTAAAGCCCCACTGTCCTACTTGTAGCTACTCGCTCCCTCTATATAGAAAACTTCCCCAATCGGTGCCTGTTTGTCCCCCATGATCCTCTTTTTCTTATGTTAGTTGAGAGCTGAGTTAATGAGAAAGCCACCTGTCAGTGACCTCGCTGTGTGGTCTAATCCCTTCTGGCCCAGTAGTATTGACGGTCTTTAAGTAAAGAAATTACAACATCATGATAAACAGGGAATTAGTTGTAGTAATAATAATAAAACAATACAAGTGGATTCTTGTATAGTAGTTATGTTTGTCAGACTTGACTTTTCTGGCGCTCCACCAGTTTTACCCTGGCTCTAAAAATCACAAATAATTTGGAATGGTGTCTATAATAATAATAATAATAATAATGGGTTCTTGTATAGCGCATATGTCAGTCAGATTTGACCCTCCTGGCGCTCCTGATTATTACCCTGGCTTTAGCACGGCTGCCATACGGCGCTCTAGCATTTCCAGGAATAAAATCCTACCAGGTACTCATTTACGTCACCTGGGTGGAGTGTGGCAAATGTAGATCAATGTCTTGCCAAAGGACATTAGTGCGGCGACGGTACTCGAACAGCGGATCTTGTGATCGATAGTCTGACGACGTATCCACTCGACCACAAGTGAATGCAAATAGGTCAAAGCTTAAGAGGAAAACACATTGATATTAAATGAATTGATCTTGTATTACCAGCACTTTCTAAAAAAAAGATAATTGCATGTTTGACGCAATTCATGCCAAAGTTTTATCACAAATCAAAACGATTGATAAATACGCATCCTCGCCCCTTTGACTTTACAATTCATTTTCATATCAGCATGTAAGATAGATGCATGCTTATAGCATAGGCCGTGGCCATACTCGGTTGTTTGTCATTTTCTCGGTTGCACGTTTTAAATTTCGTATGAATTCAATTCGAATGATTTCATTTTCTTGATTATTTATTTATTTATTGAAACATATTCATACAGGATAAAAACACGATTAGCAAAGCTGTTTTTCATCATGGTCCTGATTAAGGATATACAACAAATAGTAAAAAATATAAACAAAATGAATAGAACTACCAGAAATTCATGGATAAACATTGTAATGCGAAACAAAATTACAATAGCATATTGAAAATGAAGTGAAAATGAGATACACGGGAGAATGAGGTGGAGAGGAAGAAGAAGAAGAAGAAGAAGAAGAAGAAGAAGAAGAAGAAGAAGAAGAAGAAGAAGAAGAAGAAAAGGAAGAAGAAGAAGAAGAAGAAGAAGAAGAAGAAGAAGAAGAGGAAGAAGAAGCAGAAGAAGAAGAAGAAGAAGAGGAGTGAGGAGAAAATGAACGTCATTTGTAACATAACTTTTTGTACGTGTATTTAAAAACATTTACGCATCTAATATGATTTCTTTTCTTATGATTTCATGCCTCGTTGTGACAGGAATGCATGAGAAAAAAAAACATTACTTTGATTAGTTTTTGCTCAGCCTGCATAGTGAAAGCATGAAACTATATTTCATTAGCTCTATTTTTCTCTCCCTCTCTTTCTCCTTCATTTTCCCCTTCCCCTTCTTTGTGTATTCATTTCATGATATCCCTACATGTTACCCCTCTTCACTTGTTGCTACGCCCATCTTTACTTCCTTTATTTTCCCTTTATGACTCCTGTTCTTTCCCATCTCACCGCTTTTCTTTGTCCTCTTCCTCTCTGCATTTCTTCTCTTTCTTTTCACTCTTCAATTTGTTCTCCATCCATTTCCTTCGCCTTGTTTGTGCTCCCATTCCATCATCATAATATTCCCACTCTGTGTTTGCCCCTCCCATTGCAAAACCGTCTCCATTTCCTTTGTTGTTCTCCGCTCTTACCTTTATTCTCCTCCCCCCCCCCCCCCCACTCGTCCTTCCTCTGACATGTCTCCCTTCTCTTTATCTACCTCCCTCCCTTCCGTTTCTCCTGTCCCTAACAATCCTCCATCATTATCATCATCCTTCATTCTTCCCACCCATGCATCAAAATAACCACTATCTAGGCTATGCGCCTGTTGGGTATGTGTGCCATCTCTCGCATAGCTGCTCTTTGATAAAGGACGACGGCCTTCAGACCTCTTTTGTAATAGCCCACGAAACAGGTCACGTGTAAGTATTTCAAATTGTTTTTTTCTGGTCAAACCCATCATGTGATGTCTTAACGTTCGTGCCTATGTATTCCCTTCCCTACACCCATGTCGTCTCTCTCCAGGCATTGCCCCATTGGGACTCATGTGCTGGATCTACTTCAGTTGTTCTCTCACAGAAGATGACGGGCTTGGATCTGCCTTCGTCCTTGCTCATGAACTAGGCCATGTGTAAGTAAATGCAATGACCATCATGAATTGTTCAAAAGTCGCGCCCGAATCCCCGTCTGATCTGAAGAGGTTGTTCATCTAAACTCCTACCATCATTTGCTACTGCCTCCGTCGCAACGAAAGGAGATGTCTCTCTACTGTTACGTCCTTTGTCGCTCCCATCAGGGTTGGAGATGCGAGGAGCGTTATTCCAGTGTGAACATTGAACAATTTGGACATAATAGGTCCAATGAGACGTTGCGATGTGGGACCAATGGATTGTAGGACGATGGTACTTATAATCCATATACGGACATGGGACCGTTATCAAATTAGGATGAAGCACCAGTCGGATGCAGGGCCCCAATTGAACGCCGCACACATGTAACGTCGCACCAATGAGACATAGGGACTTAAGACATATGTTCCTGATGGGACGTATAGGCCATGGGAGATAGTTCAAATGGAATATAGGGCCAAGTGGAAGTAGGTCAAATGGAACGTGGGGACTTGGGACATAGTTTCAGTGGGATGTAACCCCGATGGAACGGAGAGCCATTGGGAAATAGGGACTTAGGACATGTTTAGGATGGGACATATGGCAAATGGGACGTAGGGACTTGGGACATGGCTCCAATGGAATATAGGGCCAGTGGGACCTAGATGGACCTGGGGCATAGTTTAAGTGGGACGTAGTTCCAATAGGTCGGAGAGCCATTGGGAAATAGGGACTTAGGACATGTTTATGGTGGGACATAGGGCCAATGGGACTTACGTAGCCTAGTACCGATATGGCGTAGAGACTTGGGTATAGTTCCAATGGAATATAGGGATAATTGGACGTAGATCAAATGGAACGTGGAGACTTAGGACATAGTTCCAATGGGATATAGGGCCAATGGGACCTAGAGGGACTTGGGACATAGTTACAGAGGGACGTAGCATCGATGAAACGTGGAGCCAATGGGACATTAGGCCAACGGAGCGTGAGGTCTTAGGACACAGTTCCAATGAGACATACGATCAATGTAGCAATCATTTCTTTCGATTATAGGTACTCTACTTAGGGTATTTTGAGGTAGGCACTATCATTTGTGTAACTTATATTTATCAGTGCTCTATCATTCTATTGTTTTATTTCCCTATATAGTGTCGTATTGTTTTTGGAGTTGAATTGGTCATTAGGGACTTTTAGATTTGCACAACGACAACGTGGATTGCCACGATCGACGTCCTTTTAATGCACTGCCTTGAATGGACGTCACAGGTATCAGTCCACGCAAATCTAAAAGTCCCTAATATCCCCTCCGCTGCAGGAACCTAGATAATTGTTTGTGTCTACGTCACTGTCCCCATCAATGTCCAACAATCTTTGTGGTTATTGTTGTTGTCGTCGTCGTGGTAGTTACTCTTTGTACGGGTGTGTGTGTGTGCGTGTGTGTGTGTGTGTGCGCGCGTGCGTGTGTGTGTGTGCGTGTGTGTATGTGTGTGCGTCGACGTCGTTGTTATGTCGTTGTTGTTGTTTTATTTGAAATTATATTGTGTATACAGAAACATCGTTGGGTGACCACCATTACTAGAACTCAACGTTTCTTATAATAATGAAATTGCCATGAATTGGATGATGGGTGTGGAAAATAAGTCCGTCTTTTTTCAGGATTTTTATTTTTTTATGACGTGATATCTTGATCATTGATTTAAATAATGTCTAATTATTTGACAGTGAATGATAGATATGTAGAAAAAACAAATAAAATAAATACAGGCATGTTACTATCATGGAGCAGAGGTTGCGCCAAAGCGCCATTAGCACAAACAGATATCACTTTCTAAAACTGACCCTTTAATTTGCGTATTTTGTAGCATACATACATACATACTATTGATTTTTATATAGCGCAAAATCCATTAAAATATTGTTCAATGCGCTTAACATCATAAATTCATGCTAAATTAACAACACATTACAATATGGAAGAGAAATATCAACACAAATTCAGTAATTGAAGTGTTTTTCGAAGTGTCAATCGAAGTAAAAGTGCACACAGTAGGTCGTAATGAAAGAAACTACTCTCCCCTATTTCGAAATTGATGAATAAAATAAAAAAATGCTAATAATATTCATTTAAAATCGTCATATGCAATTATTATTAATATAATCAATTATCTAAAGATTGGGTATGGAGCATGATGGTCAAGCCTGGAACGGTCAAGGAAATGATTGTGATGATGAAGCGTCTGGATATTCTATCATGGCTACTGTAGTACTGTCCACTCCAAAGAATCATCACTGGTCAGAATGCAGCAAACGTGAACTTCATTCCAATCTACTGTAAGTACTATTTAATCCCCTCTTATTTCCATTTTTCACATCCCCCTTTAAATTTCTCACCTGCACACCCCTTCCCCTTCTCCCCTCCCGATCCTCCCCCACCCCTCTCCCCTCTCTCTCTCACTCTCTCTCCCCGTTTCTCTCTCTCCCCCTCTCTTCCCCTCTTTTTCTCTCTCTCTCTCTTTGTTTATATATATATATATATATATATATATATATACATGTATTTTTGTTTCTATCTATGCATCTATGCCTCTCTTATTTCCTATGATAACTGTAAGTACTATCATAGACGTGTCGTAGTCGCGTGGCTGAGCACTTGACTAGAAATACAACGGTCTTGGTTCGATTTCCTGTACTGCACTTTTGTCAGTTTGCAAGACATTAATCTATATTTGCCACTCCATACCGAGTAGAGGAATAATATGACGGAAGCCTTTGCCATATGCATTCACGGTGACCGTATGGTAGAAGTACGTTCCTCAGGAAATGGAGTTGGTGCACACTATATGCCTGCAGGAATCCGATGACCCTGATAAGTAATTACAATGCGCGTAGAGACGTTATTCCGTATTAAGCGCAAGAGTAAATACAATGCGCGTAGAGACGTTATTCCGTATTAAGCGCAAAAGTAAATACAATGTGCGTAGAGACGTTATTCCGTATTAAGCACAAAAGTAAATACAATGCGCGTAGAGACGTTATTCCGTATTAAGCGCAAAAGTAAATACAATGCGCGTAGAGACGATATTCCGTATTAAGCGCTAAATAAATACATATTTATCATGTATTATTATTACCATTCTCTAACCTCATCAGGAACTGGTCATGTCTGTGGGACACTCCGACCGGGGGGACGCGAGCCGTCGGCAATGATCGTCCGGGGAGGAACTATACCATGGACCAACAGTGCAGCTTTCAGTTCGGCGAGACGTATCGGAAATGTCATGTAGGTATTTTTTAAAGATTTATGATGATAATGATCATTATGATATTTTGTTTTAATATCAATAATATTATCATGAGTAGAAGTAGTAGTAGTAGTAGTAGTGAATGTGAAAAACCAAAAAACAGCAGGCGGTGGGCTTTTTAGCTGTAGTAGTAGCAGTAGTAGTAGTAGAAGTAGTAGTAGTGGTATTATTTGTATTTTGTTATAACTATTAATAATATTACTATAATCATTATTATTATTATTATCATTATTAATATTCTAATTGGCACTACTCACGCAGACAGGAGAGAATCAATATGATATGCATTAAACCGGAGCAGAAAGTTATTATTGATATTACGTAACTGTGGTTATATTTTCAGCACACCGATGTAGACTTTTGTATGGAACTCTACTGCACCTCCCCCGATCTGGACGGGGGCTGTTTCATGAAAGGACCCCCTATGGATGGATCCTCATGTGGAGAAAATATGGTACAGACTTTAATGATTATGCTAAAAAGACTGATAGGTGTAAAGAATTAATAATAATAATATTGGATTCTTATATAGCGCACGTATCGACCTTGCAAGGTCCTCAAGGCGCTCCAACATTACCCGGCTATGCTAGGCTGCCGATTTCGACGCTCACAGCATTTCAAGGAATTCCTTCCTACCGGTACCCATTTAACACCTGGGTGGAGAGTGGCAAGTGTAGATCAATGTCTTGCCAGAGGACATTAGTGCCGCGACGGGACTCGAACCGCGGACCCTGTGATTCACAGTCCGACGACTTATCCACTACGCCACAACACCTCACCTTAAGCGTTATATAGTCCTTAAAACGTCATGATGACCTTGACCCTTATCATTTAAACAGCAACAGTGGCTTTTAATTTGTCGTTTTGTCATTTACTTCATGGAGGTTTCGATTTATACGCCGCTCTTTCCCAATATATATTCAGCTATTATCCAATTTACAAAAATAGTACAATCTTAAAGCAATAGTACAATCTAGCTTAAAGCCATACTACAATAGATGGACTGAATCTCTAGCGCCATCTCAGGTCAGCTGTAGGGGTATGGTCCGTAACTCTCTGCTTCCCTCGCTGCGCTTTTGGTTCTCGCTTCGAGCCCTCTGTCTGCGAAGTGGGAATAGACCAGTTCACGGTTAGCACATGTCCCAAATGACCCCCACATATCCACAGATCTTCAAAACATTAAGAGGTCCCACTTTGTACATTTTGACATAATCACTCCTACAGCGATGTGCTACATAGATAGCCTATGTTTCTCCTTTTCAAACAATACTTCCACCTGTGTATATAAATGGAGTGCACTGCTTGTGCATAAATGGATAATGATTATTGTGATTACATGCTTTCAAGAGCACGTTTCGAGTATTTTATTTTCTCTCCGTGTATTTCACAATTTGGTCTGCAATGACGTGTATCTGCTCATGCTCAGACTGCAACTATAAACTGGCTTATTAGGTATTGGGTCACGCACTATAGTTGGCAAGTTTACCATTAAAATGGCGCCTTGGGTGAACAAACAGTACGCAAGGGCAGAAAGGTCATCAGTTCAGTATCGCTTTAATACATTGAGTAACTTTTGCTTGAGTATGAAAGAATTCATTTCCCGTATACCTCTGACGATCTTCTAATATATTAAAATGTGTGACAACAAAGTAAATGCTTCCGTATTTCACCTGTATTTTGTTCTCCTTCCCAGGAATGTGTCCAAGAAGTTTGTGTATCAGCTAAACCTGTAGACGGTGGTTGGGGCCCCTGGGAACCATGGGGTTTATGTTCCTATAGCTGTGGGCTCGGGGTTCAAAGCCGAAGAAGATACTGCAACAATCCACCGTAAGTATCACGGGAAGCACCATAGAAACCTACAGGGGCGGCACTGGAGTTTTTTTTAAATAAAGGAAATGGTCTAGCATTTTCAGAAGCTTTATAAGTTTCCAAAATCTGAGGGCCTTGCTTGTCGAAGGGTGTAATATAGTTACCTGTCCAGTTTCCATAACGTCGCCCCTGTATATGCTCCAAAAAACCCCACTAGATTATCAATATTGTTGTCTTTAGATTCACCAAATTCATTCAAATCAGACCCTTCGATAACTATTGTTTTAAAATGTCCAATAAACCGATAATTAGCCCTAAAATGGTGCTTCTAGTATTTTGTTCATGTAAATTTGTGGTTGTGTGTATGGCCGCTAATTCTTCTTTCTTGTACGACTTTTTGCCTTTGTGCTTATTTTGATAATTTGAAATTCGCCATTCGCCAATTTATATTCAATGACTTATAAATATGGTTTGAAATCTTTCTTGTTATTTTCAGTCCAGATCGTGGGGCAGACTGCTCCGGTGATTCTGTTGAGTATCGACTCTGTAATCTTCAGGTACGTCATTTATTGCATTGTTTCGTGCATTGTGCCTTTTCGGTTTACATTAATTACAATTAAAGAGAACACAATGGTAGGGGCAAAACTTCAAAGACTTTGAAATATAATATTGAGGTTTTTTCACAGGAGAATTTAGTCATGGTCCATAACACTGTGCAATAAGGTATTAGATAACAAAAATAGAGTTCATGGGTATTGTACATGATAACTTACTTTCTATTGAATCATTTTAAGAATTGTAGTCACATTCCTCAACCATCCAAAGGAAAAAGTGTCGCTCATGAATCAGCGTTATCATTCATCTCTGTAAAAGTCCTCGCTTATATACTCACGAAGCTGCATCCAGTCATCTCCAAAATGGCGCCTCGTAATTGGTCACGTGCCAGCTGCGAAGAGGAATCACGTGATAGCAACCGTCTCATCACATGTTGTATCATTTATTACTGTTACTATTTATATCTTTGCGCACAGGTCTGTTCTGATGGATTCGCAGACAAACAGCAAGAGCAATGTAATCAATATGGGAGGAAAAACGACTTATCGTTGATAGCCTATCAAAACCCAGATCGTGAGTCAACACACACAATTGTATTGTATTCTGTGCGGGATATACACTTTTAATTAGTCTTGTACTTTTTTGCTTTAGGCCTATCACTCTAATATGAGTTCCTTTGAGATGAGCCACATCTTTCAAAGCACTCCGGTTTTTGTGGTTTTTTGTTGTTGTAGCATCTTTCCTTTTCTTTATCTCTAATAATATACGTTGCCGACCACATAAAGGTCTTGGTATATTTCGAACACTACATCAAGTTAATAGCCTTCTATAGAGCTCAGATCGTACCAAATATGAAGTTAAATGACACATTTGATGCCAATTTATGTTCAGAATTCGCGTGGGATTCCCAAAAGAGAATCAATTATTAGTGCATCATATAACAGGGTAGGGAGGGGATTGATTTGTGTTATAGTACAGAAGCGGTCAGTGTTGTTGTGTTATATTCACATAATATGTTTATTCCATATTTTTTGTTATGTTAATGCATGTGAAATTCTTTAATTCTCCCTTCTTTATCTTGATTCTTTCGTTCCACTCTTTCTTCTGGACATCCTTGAAGAACAAAGCCATTGAATTAATAGCTCTGAATAGAGCGATCCATGTTTATTCTCTTTAAGTAATTATCATTATTCTGTATGTTCATATAATGTGTGTATGTATGTATGGATGTATGGTTATACGGAAAAAACCCGGATATATAGTACGTCCCATATACGCTTCCAATGAAAATTTTAGATATATAATTACTCCGACTTTAGCTCGGGCAACCGTAGCTCTCAATGCATTCAAAGAATGAATCTTACAAGGGGGTGTTTCACAAAGTCTTTTCTCAATGACAAATGACAAATATCAGTGACAAATATGCTGATAGTCAATCAGAAGCAAGGAATTCAGTAGCTTATAACCCAAACTGTCATTTGTCACTGATGACAAGTTTTTGTGAAAGGGGGCCTAGGTACCAACCTCGTACACCTGGATCAAGTGTGGCAAATGTAGATTGGTGTCTTTCTAAAGGACATTAGGATATTAAGGATTCGAACCTCGCACCTTGTGGTTCGTGGTCCGGAGATTCATCCGCTAGACCACAAGACCCCTAAAGAAATAAATGACCATAAATTCTATATTATTCTTCTTTTTTTTAACATATATTTTCCCTCTTTTTAGCTAGTATGACATGTAAGCTATCCTGCGTGGCAGATGATACGGGTGAAATCTACGTTTCGCAGAGATTCGTAACGGACGGTACCCCCGTTTCCTATACTTATCCTGAAATAATATGTATCGATGGACAACCTAAAGTAAGTTATCATTTGAACCATTTTCAGTGATTTTTTTTTAATGTTATTATTTATCTAGAATAGAAGACAAGCGTTTACATTTGCGGCAATTTTCACAAGATTAGGTAAACGCCTATTATAGCAAAGAGCTTGGGTGAATTTACTTGAATTCCTTTGTGCACATATTTATAAGGCTTTACAAAATGTAACGAAAAATGTAATCTTCCGTTAAAAATAATATTAAACCTCTTATTTGTTTGATAGTGCGTTACGCTACGGTCACAAAGGTTCGTACGAACGATAATTTCGTACGAATCTCCCTGTTTTTCCATTGCTTCCCGAATTTCCATTGTCTGAAAATCGTTCGTACGGCGTTCGTAGCAGTTCGTAATGGCATTTGTGACCGAGGCTTTAAGTAAACGATTTTATGCTCTATACTAACGACTCGTTGATAAAAGGCTTATTGGAACTCTGTCAGAGAGCGAGGATTGATTGTTTGAACCATGCGCCTTTGGACATGTTGAATGCATAATTATGAACAAAATCTCCTCCACGTCATCAACATTGTCGTTATCATCACCATCGTCGTCGTCTTTGTTACCAAATGAAAGGTATAAATTCCGTTTAGTTCGACTCTTTTTCAAAAGAAGTCTACCCACAACAGATCGTTGAATGACATTCTATGTTCAGTGACAGAGTGAATATTCTACAGCCCCCCTTTTTGTGGGGGAGGGGGGAGAGTTAAAGTTGTTGCAGTGCAGAAAGTATTTGGATAATGGTTGATGTGTTTAAACATCTATTTTCATTTTTAGAGCATCGGATGTGACGTTGAAATGGGGTCGACAAAATTCTGGGACAAATGCGGAGTTTGTGATGGACGAAACGAAACATGCATTCAAGTCGTCACAGATGTCATTGACGAGTCGCCAAAATCAAAAAGTAAGGTGGATAAAATTACTTTGAATCACAAAAGCCGACCGACGTTCTTTAAAATGACATTCGCGATCGGAAATTAAGTTTGAATACTATGCACTTATCATTCGTTCTCTCTTATTATTTCTTTATATTTCATATTTTGTTTTTTGCTGTTGCTTTTTACAGAATACCAAAAGTTATTGACGCTTACTCCAGGAATGTGGGACATGAAAGTCACAAAAACAGCAGCGTCAACGCACTTTCTTGGTAAGTTTTTTTTTTTTTGTTTCTCTCTCTCGAGTCTGATCCAATCCGATATAAAGACAGATATAGTTTACTACAGTCTTCAAGACCTGTAATGAAACCATAGGTATGTATTATATTACGAGGTTATTTTGATTGAGACAATTACCGAATTGACTTGGTTATCATAATTGTGCATATATGGTGACTATTTGCTATTTTTTGTTGATCTTAAGTTAAAAAATGAGCATTCATATACATCTCCCTCAAAATATACATAATTTCTACATGAATCTTCGATATTCCCTACGTTGTGTTGTTTTGAAAGTTACGTAACACCCAAGAGTTGGATAACGTTAGTTTCATTTTTACAATTTTGGAGTCTGAAATACCCGATTGAATTTCAACAAAATATCGTTATTTGAACTATGTTGTCAAAGATTCGTGCTCTTGAATGGTATATGTCCTTTCTTTTTAGCATTGAGGATCGAGGAGAATGGGAAGTACATCTTGAACCGTGGTAAACAGCAGTCTCCACCTCATGCCTTCATCGAATCTGGTGTTCGGTTTGTGTATACAGTGAATGAGGAAGAAGAGACGTTACTAATGAAAGGACCCGTTCCAACTATTATTCATCTCATGGTTAGTGCTAGAAGATAAGATTAAAGGGGCATGTTCCCCGTATTCCAGAGGGCGCTCAAAATACGTACGCGCTGGCGGACGGCGCTATGGCTGCCTATTGACACCAACAGAATACGGCTCTTAGGCAGATGGCATGTTCCGATAACTACACTGGCGGGAACGTGCCCCTTTAATTTTAGGGATTTCACTTCCGTTCAGTTTTCATTTCATTTCCAACAGAACAATCATTATAAACAATTATGACCTCAGACAAAATCAATCAAACAAAGCATTGCACGTTAATATAATGCATTTTGCAAATCATTATTCGAATTACAAAAGAAAATATGATCATTGCTGCAAATTGCTACAAATTCACGATAGTGATTACAGAATCGCATTTCTATTTTATCGTATCCGGATACCTCCCCCCTGGACATCAACCTCCCGGATAACCACCCCAGTCAACTACCCCCTATAACAACTACCCCTTAGAACAACTACCCCCTAGGACTACTAACCCCTAGGGCAACCACCCTCTGTACGTCCACCCCCAGGACAACTACCCCCAGATAACTACCCCTAGGAAAACTACCCCTAGGACAACTACCCCCGGACAATTACCCCTAGGACGATTACCCACAGACAACTACCTCCTAGGACAGTTGTCCGGGGGTAGTTGTCCTAGAGGATGGTTGTCGTAGGGGGTAGTTGTCTAGGGGGTAGTTGTCCGGGGGTTAGTTATACGGGGGTCGTTGTCTGGGGGTAGTTGTCCGTGGGTGGTTGTCCTAGGGGGTAGTTGTCCAAGGGGGTGGTTGTCCTATAGAGGGTAGTTGACTGGGGCGGTTATCCGGGGGGTGGATGTCCAAGGGGTAGGTGTCCTAGAACCCTATTTTATATGTAATCTAACACATATTGTATTGAAGATCTTAACTGTAATATAACTTAACCGGATACACTTGGTTTTATTTAAATAAACTGTCATCTCTTAAAAATTAATTCGATAAGGGGATGCTGTCAAGAATCTCATATATTTCGCACTTTATCTATTAAGCAAATCTTTTCTATGTCAGCTAAACTCATCCATTTGATAGAAAGTCAATTTGAGAAACACTCTTGTCTTTTTTAGTTTGTAGGTTGGTTTTTGTTTGTTTGTTCGTTGTTGTTAAATTTGTATCGGCCACAAGTGAAAACAATAATAATAAACATTGATCCTATCGGTAAATAATGAAGCTGTATAAAATTCACTTTCGCCCTGTTCATGTTCACTTATGATGTAATTATCATTTTCTTTTTCCTCTAGACAGCCATACCTTTGCCTTTATCTTGCTGTTCCTTTTCCTCTCTTTTCTGTCTCGTCCCCCCCCCCCCCCCTCTTTCTCCCATCTCCCTCTCTCTCTCTCTCTCTCTCTCTCTCACTCTCTCCCTCTCTCTCTCTCTCTCTCTCTTTCTTTCATATTATTGTAGAACTATGACGTATATGTATGTATAGATTTGTAAGATATTTCATTTGGTGATTTTTCTTTGTAAACTCCCTGGAATTTAGTCCATGGGCTGCCATGTGGGTTTTTTCAGTTCAATTCAATACAAATTTAATTGAATCGTAATTGTGTAGACTCTATGTGATTCAGTCCTTGTGCTGCTATGTGTATTTTCTGATAAATAACATTTGAATTGAAATTAATTCAGTTCAATTCAATTTTAATTTTGGAATGTTTAACAAAAATGGACAATGATTGACATCCTGAAGGCCTTCGCATCGGGCGATTCTCGAGCGATGAGTTACCAGATCGAGTTGTACGAAGACTTTGGAGATGGACTGCCTGACGTTCTCGGGGGGGAGGTGCTGGATGCAGAGAGACAGGAAGATGAGGAGGAGGTGGTGGAGGAGGAAGAATCTCCACCACCCCCATCGAATGATTACTTATGGGAAGACCAAGGATGGACAGATTGTACGAGGGATTGCGGAGGAGGTGATTTATTAGTACAAATTAATGTCTTATTTATTGATTGATTGATTGTTTTATTGTTTCATTGCTTGCTTGATTGGTTAAAGCCCCACTGCCCTACTTGTAGCTACTTGCTCCCTCTATATAGAAAACTTCCCATTGGTGCCTGTTGGTCCCCCATGATCCTCTTTTTTATGTTAGTTGAGAGCTGAGTTGAGAGATAGCCACCTGTCAGTGACCTGGTTGGGGGGGGGGGGTCTAATCCCTTCTGGCCCAGTAGTATTGACGGTCTTTAATTGATGGTTTGATTTATTGGTTTTGATTGTTTGATTGACTGATTGCTTGGTTGGTTGATTGATTAGTTAATTGATCGATTAATGATTGCCTTTAATCCATTTCTATGCAAAATTAACGAAGCATAATGCATCATGCAATATATTAACATAACTTTTTAATTTGTATGGAAAGAAAGAATCCATAATCATATAGTAAATAATGACATGGAAGAATGTTTTATAGTAAATCATTAAACACGGAAATGGAAACCAAACCAACTTAAAAGCTGGTCTTGCTGCATGTAGGTTCACTGAATTAAAATACTGACTTAACACTTTTTTTAAAGAGAATACAGATACTTAGACTGAGACCCCAAACTAATTGAAACACATCAAATAATTTCGGATAAAAGTGGAAGAGAGAGAGAGAGAATAGGAAAGGGGAAGAGAGATTTATAATAAATAAAAGTAAGATAGTTAGATACATGAAAAAGAAGGTTATTATTTATATGATATTATGTAACTCGTTAGTTTTAAGTATTTTACAAAAGCATTAATGTTGAAATTAGCTGGTGTGTTGACGTTGTTATACAAATAATACACATCAGTAAGGGCATTAGTAAGAATTACCCACACGAGGTACCTTTGGAACAGTATAACACGTCCGAGGCGATAACCGAGGGCGTTTGGACTGTTTTGAAGGCACCGAGGGTGGGTAATTTTACTAATGTCCGAACAAAATGATGTGTATTATATGTTTTATACGATTATGTTTTATTTGATTTATAAAATGATGTTTTCTAACATGATTTTGATAATGACTGGTCATTGCCATTGGATAATGACTGGTCATTGCCATTGGATAATGACCGGCCATTACCCAAATTACGCGCGATTACGCGTTAGGCCAAATAAATGCCTGGTCACGTGTACGCTTTCAACCAATCCTTTGATTAGGATCCACGTCATCATCTTATAATAAATTCTATCATCCTTTTTTGCCTGGTACTATTAACAGCTCTAAAATGATCAGAGTGTTATCATTATTATTATCATTATTTAATGAGATATGCTTTGCATACTTTCCCAACCGCCTCACTCGGTTATCTGCAGTCACAGCGAGTCCTTGTACGCGAATGCTAGTTTTATCATTAGTATACCCTTATCATAGCCTATTAGTTGTCTGTAGTTCCACCAAATGAACAAAGTATTTTCTTAATCTTTTAGGATACTCTTTCCATCGATTTCAATGCACCAGACTAAGAGATAGTCGGAAGGTGAAATACAAGTTATGCGGTCAAAGGAGCTATGATCCGAAAGCCGAGAGAGTGAAATGCAATGAGGAACCATGCCCAACAGAAGCAGTCATTGTCACGTGAGTTACTCCAAACAACCAATCACCACGAACTATGCGGTTATCACACCGTATCTCAGGCGATTACATGTCACGTGTTACCCCGTATTGACCAACCACGAGCTTGCATCGTACTTCCGCGGCGCCGCGTACTGAGTTTGCGATGTACTCGGTTATTTTCTTCTATCACATGATAAGGATGATGAACAAATATTTACCATTCGAAAACAGGCGTGTATGGGATCAATATACTGTAATCAATAATGTGCTAATAACGGTTCTAGGACACCTATCCCCTGGACATCCACCCCCGGGTAACCAAGTCAACTACCCCCTAGGACAACTACCCCCTAGGGCAACCACCCTCTAGGACGACTGCCTCCTGGGACAAATACCCCCGGATAACTATCCCCTGGACAACTAACCCCAGACAACTACCCCCCAGACAACTACCACCCGACAGGACAACTCCCCCCAGACAAGTACCCCCTATGCAACCATCCTCTGGGACAACTCCCCCGGACAGCTATCCTACGGGGTAGTTGTCCAGGGGTAGTTGTCCTAGGGGTAATTGTCTAGGGGGTAGTTGTCCGGGGTAGTTGTCCCGGGGGTAGTCGTCATAGAGGGTGTTGTTGTAGGGGTGGTTGTCCTAGGGGGTAGGTGTCCTTGGGGGTAGTTGACTGGGGGTTGTTATCTGGGGATGGATGTCCAGGGGGTAGGTGTCCGGATACGGTTAATAACATGCACAATATCTCTAAAGTGAAAAAACATGGTATTGTGATCAACGATACTCACTAATATTTAGTGAGTAATTTTAGTTGTGCTATTAAAATTGAATGAAACAAGTTTTATGGCCTATAATCTTTTAATACATTTGTAAATAAACATGAAGTGATCTGAAAATAACATCACTTATTGTTATTGTTAAAGAAAATGGAAATGTAAACTTTTTTTTGTCCACATAGTTACGAGTGGCAGGTGACGGCATGGAGTGAATGCAGCGCAACGTGTGGAGGTAGTGCGTACAAGACAAGAGACGTTCAATGCTTCCAGGTTAGCCGAACTTACATTGCTTTTGTCACCGGGATGTCAGTCGGGGGAAGGTTCGTGGGGGTGTCGTGAGGGTGTCGTGGTATAGTGATTTATTGACTTCACTCTCAATACATGGGTTGAGGGAACCAATTACCTGCCCGGCACCAATTTCCTTTGAAAATACATTATTCCACATTTGCTATTCTTCACCCAGGTGTAAATGTACTAATAATTGCAAGCCCCTCAGGAAGTACAGGGTTGATGCTGATGATGAGGTTTCCCTAGGTAAACAAACTTATTATTATCATTATTGTTAATGCTAAATATATTACTCATTGCGGATATAGTATCGAAAATAATATCGCTAGTGATATTCGTTTGTCTCGCAATGTGGTCAATAAGGAATCTAAAAGATCACGACGTTTCGTATGCTACTGCGATACTTCGTCAGGTGATAAAAAACTATTGTAAGCAAGGGTCTTTTATACTTTACGGGAGGACCGACGGAGCGGTCTATAATTCATAGAATTATAGAATTATAGAATCATAGAATTATAGACCGCTCCGCCGGTCCTCCCGTAAAGTATAAAAGACCCTTGCTTACAATAGATTTTATCACGTGACGAAGTATCGCAGTAGCATCTTTTAGATTCCTTATTGACCACATTGCGAGACAAACGAATATCACTAGCGATATTATTTTCGATATCATTATTGTTATTGTTATGTCTGCCTTTTCTGCTATGGTTATAACTCACTCATAATATGGGAAAGAAGGGGTCTTGAATGTTTATGTCTCAAGTGTTACAAGAATCAAATGTTTTCAATGTTAAACTGTTATCATAAAAGGTGATATCCGTCTCTTTGACTGTAAATTGATGAAAGCAACTTTCTAAAAACATGTCACACTTATTCACAATTTCTTTACGGTGGCGCGAGGTCCCGGTGATAGCGCAGTGTACTCGTAACCCGGGAGGTTATGGATTCGAAACCAAGTCGATGTGCTAAAGCCCTTTGGTAAGGCATTACCATCCTCATTACCAAGTTCCTCGTGGAGGATTTTAAAGCCCTCGATCTTCTGGTTCCTTACCCACAAGCATACACATTATTTCCCAGTAGTAAGGGAAAAACAAACCAACAAACCAATATCAATAGTTTAAACATATTTGTGGCTTACACCCAGTAAATAAGATCGATCGGTGTAAGCCACAAATATGTTTAAACTATTGAAATTTCTCCCAGGAAGCATTACATTTATTTAAAAAAAAAACAATATCAATTTTTGTAAATACTATTTTTTTTAAAGGTTATGAACGACGAACAGACACTTAATGACGAGGAAGCATGTGGGATGGCCAATCGTCCTCTTGATGTCGAACCGTGTGGTCTAGAGCCGTGTGCAAGCAGATGGGTGAAATGGACATGGTCTGAGGTTTGTGATTTTACTAACAACCATGATTTTAATAACTTAAAGATAAGATCGAGCTTTGGTCATGGGATTGCATTGTTAACAAAAACAGCGTGGAAGTGATTCAGCTGATAAGTATTGGTGCATATTTTGACGTTTTTGGAATCATGATAATGATAAGAATTTGCACCGCCTTGCTAAAAGTCACCTGCATATGGCACAGAAATTTGTATATGGGACTACACAAACATGGGGCATGAAAATGCGGTCCACAACCTATAGCTATTACTTGTCACCTCAATTTCATCCTTTTCATAGGATACCTTTTCCAGATCTCAACCTTCTCTTCAATCTGATCTTGCCCCTGTTACATAAAATCGAAATACAATCAGTCTCTACAATGTAATGTATCACAATTTTTCCTTTATCACGTCATGCATTGTATCTAGATGTACCATATAATTAATCGTCAGTTTCTTTTGATTTTAAAGTTACGATTGACTGAAATAAATGTAAGTAATTTTAGGAATAGGCCTATACGATTAACCATAATTATCCCTTTATGTTACAGGCCCAGTGCCCTAGTGTGATTATATTTGGTTTATATTTCGTTCCCTTTAATACCTTTTTGCAGGTGTTTTGTATTCGGTTACATAATATTCATTTTGGTTTTATCAGTGATGCAAATTTCATTATGGAGTTTCGTGTTTAAAACAACTTTTAAACACAAAACAACTAGTTGTTGTAATTTGGCAGAAAGTAGCATTTTCGTTAAAATCCACCGAGGGGGATTCAATTTCAATCCAATTTTCAATTTCAATTTATTTAGGTTTCCAACAAAACATTACAAATCAATTATAAACATTTACAACAATTTAGGAATACCTATTGGAAACAGAGGGGTCCACTAAAAAGCAATGATTGTACAATTGCTGATACACCCCAATACTCTTCAGTATTTTTTCTTTTACAAGTTCAGTGTTATTAATAATATCGACTATTTAGGAGCGCTAAAAACAAAAGGTACCATATATCGTACACAAAGCACAGAATGTGAAAAGTCTGAAAAACATGAAATGTATAGACTCATGAAAAAGGCTGATCACATTATGCTACTTAGGGGGAAAGTATGTTTTAAGGAATCTTTTAAAAGTGGCAAGACAGGCCAATTCTCCGATGGAAAATCGGATATTGTTCTACGTTTTCGAGGCAGCCACTGTAAAACGTTTTTCAGTAGATGAGAATCTGGGTTTGAGAATAATTAGATTATATTTGTCAGTTGGTGGACAAAGGTTACGAGCTGGTGTATTATGGTGTTCGTCTTTGATTGTTGTTGTTTTGTTGTTGTTGTTGTTGTTGTTTTTTTTTTTTTTTTGGGGGGGGGCATTACATTATTATTTCATTTATTTGACAAATATTTCCCTTGATAATGTTTTTCTCCTATTTATCTCTTATTTAGTGCTCTGCGACTTGCGGACCCGGTGTGAAAACACGAGAAGTTGAGTGTGAGGTACCGATGGGGGCGCTAGAGGATGACTATCTATGTGCCGGTCTTGAGCCACCCAGTGCCAAAAAATGTGAACTTGAGGCGTGTGAAGGTAACAAATAATACGTAATTATAATACATTACCCGAATTCACTTAAGTTTTGCCGAAATTTTCACTAACGTCGGATGTATATTTTCTTGGGGAAAAAAATCCATGTTTATGATTCGACTAATTTCTTGATGCAATTATCATCTCTTTGTTTTTTGTTTGTTGTTTGGGGGAGGGGGGTGTCACTCTCGTTGACAAAATGTATCTTTGTTTTCATGGGAACCTCTTTAACATTAGCAGATCAGTACGAAAGGTGACTTTCATCTTGAATCAAAATAATGTTGCCCTTGCATGACTTTCTAACCCTGATCTGTCACTCTAGCTGCAAAACATCATACTTAAGAAGAAGTACAAAAAGTAAATATTTATTTTTGCGATGTTTATACTAGTGACCATATTTTCAGAATTATTCTCACTATTTCACCACGATGATCTCTTCCTTACTGTTTACCCGAGAGTTGTAATAATCATACAAATGTAATCATCTCATTTGTGATCAAGAAACCAAGGATAGACATCTCTGTTAGGATGCATATCAAAATATTCAATCAAAATGTAATAATGAGAAAAATGTAATAATGACCTCTTCTTTCTTTTCTTTGCCCCCCCCCCTACCTCTCATTTCATTATCTCCTTATTATTTCTTTATGATACCATTCCATCTCTCTACTCTTCTCTTCTTTCAATTTGGTTTGTCTCGTCGTTCTTCTTTTCCTATTTTCGACGCTCCTTCTGTCTGCTCTTTCTCCCTCCACTATCTCTCTATATTTCACTCCCTCTCATTCTCTCTCTCTCTCTTTTTCTGTCTATCTTTATCCCTCCCTCCCCCTCCCATCTCCCTTTATCTCCCTCCCTCTCATTCTCTCTCTCTCTCTCTCTCTCTCTCTCTCTCTCCCTCCCTCCCTCCCTCTTCTATTCTCCCTCCCCTTCTCTCCCCTCTCCTTGTATTTTCACCGACAGTGACTGCTTGTGAATTAGCTGACAGCGTCCTATGTGACATATCCAAGTTTGAGATGTTCTGTGGCATGCCCGGCTACGTACAGATTTGTTGTAAAACGTGTGAACAGTTGCGAGCAGAAAATCCCTAGATTTATAATCCACAATTTGTTTTTACCCTTTGCTTATGGGAACCTGGTGGTCCCTGTGTTAAGCCTATAGGACCTATACAATTCAGTAGTCAACGGAATACTCAACAGTTGCGAGCAGAACATCTCTTAAAGATAAACTCCAGTTCTGGTAAAAAAAAGCAAATTAATTCTCACAGAATCAAACGAAACTTACACTGAATGTTAAAGATTACAAATAAAAGACATGTGCCAAACAATTTTGGGAGAAAATGTATACTGGCTGAGTAATGAGCAAAGAAAGACAAGGAAACCAAGGTAGTACAAACCCCGACACCATGTGTGTTGTCCCATATATAGCTTTCTGTGTCGGTGCTTGTTACTTTACCAAGACCCGGCCAAATTTATTATGATTTTGATGACTCCAGAACCTTGCAGTGCACACCAATACTTACATGCTACATGATCAACTGTTTCTGATCCATTCCACACCTTTTCTTTCACAATGCAATCGCATTACCAGTACTGGAGTTTATCTTTAACTTGCTACAAGATGGACACAACCCCTCGGAGAGGATGCTAAATATGCAAAGGCAAAAGGCATCGCACTGCGGAAACCACCACTGGCTTTTCTTGTCCTTTTTTTCCCTGAATTTTTCGTTAATTTTTTTTTTTTACGAGGATAGATAAATTGAAGAAATTGAAGTAAAGATTTGAACTTTGAATTTAAACATGAATCCTCTCCTATGTCATATCACTTTATCCTTCTTTAATGATGTCATAACTTTATTTCGAACAACTCGTTACAATGTTCTGTTATGAAAAATGTTAACAAAAGTATCGGTATACATTGCGTGAATGAAAAATAACGAGATTGAAACTGCTAACTGTATGGTGTTTAGTGGATCTGAGTGATGGGGGTATGATATAAAGACAAATGGCTTTTTTCAAAGCCTGACTGATCGAGTAAATTGATTTATTGACTATCAATCTATTTTAACCATTATACTGTTTTATGTAGTGATTCCTATGGAATGCCGACATATTTAAACAACAACTTCGACTAACATTGTAAGTAGGAAGTATTGATTCTTGAAATCTTTGCTAACATAAGCTTAATATTTCCTCGTTTTGTACACAGTTTGTATTAAAATTAAAATTAACCAAGGTTGTGTTTTTTAATTCTATTTGTTGATTGATGGGTAAACGAGCATGACATTTTAGCTTTGTTGTTTGACTGGTGTATCACTAGAATACACTGTTGCCCAATACTCGTAAAGTTGAAATAATTTGTTCTTACTTGTTTTCATGAAATGATTGTGACAATATGATTAATTCAGAGTTTCTCTCTTCATATAAGTTCAATGACCAATCTCTATGTCTTTTTAGATTTATCGATAAAGTTCTGAGAACATCATATAAATATTCTCACATCATAAATCATATTCTCACAATCACTTCATGGAAAAAGATAAGAGAAATTTATTCCAAGTTTATTGGCGAAATGGTAACTTAGATGATGATTGATTAATTAATTAATGGATGGAGAAAGACTGACCTGTGGGATAAAAACGTCAACACATGCACTAAACAGACTGAATTTATTGATTTGATTGGTTGGTTGACTGATTGATTAATTGATTAATTGATTGAACGATTGATTGAGTGATTGATTGATTGGTTGAATAATTGATTGGTTGATTGATTGATTGAATATTTGATTGGATGATCGACTGACTGATTCATTGATTGATTGAGTGATTGATTGATTGGTTGATTGATTGATTGATTATTTGATTGGATGATTGACTGAATGATTGATTGATTGACTGATTGATTGATTGACTGATTGACTGATTAGTTGGTTGATCAATTGATTGATTGACTGATTGATTGATTGAATTCTTATTAATTTTGATTGAATACACAACTAAAAGGACTACATTACAATTCATCGATTTGTTGGCTCATTTACTGATTGATGGGTAGGTAGTAGATTGGTTTGGTAACGACTGATTGACTGACTGATTCATTGATTGACTGATTAGTTGGTTGATCAATTGATTGATTGACTGATTGATTGATTGAATTCTTATTAATTTTGATTGAATACACAACTAAAAGGACTACATTACTATTCATCGATTTGTTGGCTCACTTACTGATTGATGGGTAGGTAGTAGATTGGTTTGGTAACGACTGATTGACTGACTGATTCATTGATTGACTGATTAGTTGGTTAATCAATTGATTGCTTGACTGATTGATTGATTGAATTCTTATTAATTTTGATTGAATACACAACTAAAAGGACTACATTACAATTCATCGATTTGTTGGCTCATTTACTGATTGATGGGTAGGTAGTAGATTGGTTAGGTAACTACTGATTGACTGATTTCTGGGTGATACAAACTCAAACTCAAACTCAAACTCAAATTTCAAACTCAAACTCAAACTACATTGATGTGTTACTTGAAAGATTGAGGAATGACTGGATGATTCAATGATTTTTTTATTTTTTTTGACTGAGTGAGAATCTTTTGTGCCTACTCATTATATTTCAATCATTTCCCTACAATGGTAAACAAGCTGAAGAGATTTTTCCCGAGTTATGATGCAGACTTTAAGGCCCGAATTCACAAAGGAGGTTTGTTGACAAACCTAGGTTTACATGCGTCATCTGACGCGTTTTGACGCGTTTTTACAAACCTAGGTCTTCTAGGTTTGTAAAAACGCGTCATATGACGCACATAAACCTAGGTTTGTCGACAAACCGCCTTTATGAATTCGGGCCGATATATGTGTTTAAAGTATGATGAGTGGAGTAAATGAAAAAGGTATGCATGATAACACATTTTAGGCCAACGATATACAGAATTAGGTTTTCAGCACTAAACACGCAAACCCATGCAGTCATACTAAATAAACTCGTTTATATCTCACAATCCACTATAATATTTTGATGTAGGCATTCCATAGATGAGAAAAATAGGGGAGGGGGGAATGGAAAATACCGCGTCAAACAAACTTGTGAATAAACTCCCCCCCCCCCCCTCGACCCGCCCGATTCTCGCTTCGTGTTGTTTTACCCCACGTTACGTCACAATTAGACCTTGGTCATTATACAGTGCGTCCCAGAAAAAACGAAACCGAGAAGTATCGATGTTCTATCATAACTTAATCACAACCATAATTAATGAATGATACATATTTGGAAAGCTTAGAGTCTCCTCTTTCATGTGATGCTACTCAGATAATGCATATTTCACGCATGAGTGATTAAAAGCTATTTGAAGGAAGGAAACCAAAAAGACATTTGGCGGGCGGTATCTGAATTTCGAAGAAAAATTCACATTTCTAGAAAGTTGAGTTTCTGCCCTTTCATATGACACCTCAATCAGGAAAAATGAGCGAGGAATGACAAAGTTCTGTTTGTTTAAAGTAGTGCTTGCATTTCCATAATTTTATTAAACGAATTCGTTTTCACTGGCTGCCTGCCGTATCAATAAACGAAATTAACAAAAGACTTAACTCCGTTTCGTTGACAATCAGCCGTAGACGAGAGTCTTCATGCATGGCTGATTGTCAACGAAACGGAGTTAAGTCTTTTGTCAAATCTGCTTTTTGCTACGGCAGGCACCCAGTGAAAACGAATTCGTTTGTTAAAATTATGAAAATGTAAGGGCTACTTTAAACAAACAGAACTTTGTTATTCCTCGCTCATTTTTCTTGATTGAGGTATCATATGAAAGAGCAGAAAATAAACTTTCTAGAAATATGAATTTTTCTTTGAAATTCAGATACCGCCCGCCAAATTACTTTTGGGTTTCCTTCCTTCAAATTGCTGTTAATCACTCATGCGTGAAATATGCATCACGTGAGTAGCATCAACTGAAAGAGGAGACTTTAAGCTTTCCAAATATGTATCATATGTTAATTATGGTTGTGATTAAGTTATGATAAAACATCGATACTTCTCGGTTTCGTTTTTTCTGGGACGCACTGTATAGAGTTGTAGTATTTAAATAGCAGCAATAATGATACCACGTCAATATCTTATCCCTCATTATGTAATGTAAACTATAGCTTTTTATGACAGAAAAAGAACGGGTATATCAACTTGATTCTACATATCATGTGAGGCAGTGGAATCATATAGTGTTAGTGTTATACAAGGGGTGTCTAAGTCCACGCCAGTTGCTCAAAATAATTGATAAGTGATGGGTCGTATGCGTTCGATAATTGCCCCCCCCCCCCGGATACTAAAGGGGGAATCAACGCTTCAGGAACCAAATCTGCATGATCAGGGACTTTTAGATTTGCGTGGACTGATACGTGTGACTCCCTTTCAAGGCAGTGATTAAAATGACGTCGATCTTAGCAATCCACGTTGTCGTTGTGCAAATATATTATCATGTGCTAGAATACTATCCATACATTATGTAACAAGCAGTTTTCTACGTTTGCTAGAGGTTTTGGACACATATTGCGCCACAGAAACATTTTTACGGTTGTATAGGCCTGCTATATCCCTCTATTGATGGTTAAACTTTCTTTCGACAAGACGAAGGTAACTTGATCGAGGTTTCGCCCCACATAACAATGTTTGGACAAATTTCGTTCGCGCCAATTTGAGAGGTAAACATCCGTGAATGCATACTTAGAATTCGCCATCGAACACGCTCCAAATACTTGCGGCAAAAGACATCGAAGTGAATAAATCATCATAAGAACTGTTATTTTTTTAACCAGAAGACAGAGCTATATATACCAGCAAAAACAGTTAACTTATATATACCTTCATTGTCCCGATCATAATCTTTGGACGGTGCAGGTGAGTACTTTTCTAAACCTAAATTTGATTGGACGTATATAAAAATCTCCGTGTAAATATCTATGGAAGTCAAGATTTCGGAGAGCTCAGTATGTCGTCACATAGGGAAGGCTGACGCAACTGGTACATGGGCACTCAACTCCAAATATAAAGACACGATTTTTTACAGTGCGTCCCAGACTTAACTCCGTTTCGTTGACAATCAGCCATGCACGAAGTCTTTCGTCTACGACTGATTGTCAACGAAACGGAGTTAAAGAGAAGATTGAGTTCTGGGAAGAGGTAAAAAATAATTTGTGAGCGTTATCAATGTAATTATGCAAGGGTGGAAGAACATCAGATTAAACATGTTCCCTGAAAAGCATGGCTCTTCAAATGCCTTCATATTCTAAATATGACATGAAACTGAAAAATGAAAAGAAAAAAAATATCCAGGGATGGATTCTTTCGCCACGTGTTCGTGTAGTCCCATATACATCATTATGTGTACAGTGCTTGTAACTTTGGCAAAATTTGGCCAAATTTCCTATCATTTTGATGATTCCAGAACCTTGCAATACACACGAATACATATATGCTAGATGATCAACCTTTTCTGATAGATTCCACACCGTTTCTTTCACAATGCAATCACATGACCAGAACTCAACTTATCTTTAAGTCTTTTGTCAATTCTGCTTGATGCTACGGCAGGCAGCAAGTGAAAACGAATTCGTTTGATAAAATTATGGAAATGCAAGCACTACTTTAAACAAACAGAACTTTGTCATCCCTTACTCATTTTTCTTGATTGAGGTGTCATATGGAAGGGCAGAAACTCAACTTTCTAGAAATGTGATTCAGATACCGTCCGCCAAATGACTTTTTGATCTCCTCTCTTCAAATTCATTTTAATCACTCATGCGTGAAATATGCATCATATGAGTGGCATCAAATAAAAGAGGAGGATGTAAGCTTTCCAAATATGTGTCATTTATTCATGATTATAAATGTGACGAAGTTATGATAAAACATCGATAATTCTCGGTTTCGTTTTTTCTGGGACGCACTATATATCACAAAACCGTACGTAACGTCATATTTACCATATTAATCTTAATTTATCATCTTTTCCCTTTTTTTTCCTTTTTATTTCTCTCTTTCTCTCTCTCTCTTTATTCCGCCCTCCCTTCCTTTATCTCTCTCGCTCTCTCTCTCTCTCTCTCTCTCTCTAATTGTCTTATCCATAAATCGACTCGAGTTCTATCACTATGCACATATACAGAGTATATCCCCCACCTTTAAAAAAAAATATATAAATAATGTGCTAAACTTTTGAACATATTTTATATACTTTAAAACATGTGATCCTCGTTAAAACTGGACACGTTGAAAACAAAATCCCGGATCTGAGTTTCTCGTGATAGAACTCGAGTTGAACCTTATAGAAATGTACATTTGTATCTTTTTTCTTTAAAGGATATGGCGGATACAAAGCCCTTCCGGGTCATCATGTGGTGTGTTCCCCGATCAGCTTCGTCTGTACTCGCCAAATGTTTTAGTTTCATCGAAAATACACAGGTTTGATGATTCTTCAAACAAACGATTATCATGACATCTTCATCACATTGTAACCCTTTCAGTTACATTCGAATTTTTAGAGACTCAAATATTATATCATGCATTATGTAACAGTTCACTGGGAGTGTATTTAAAGATAAAGACCAGTTATGGTCATGCGATTGCATTAAAAGAAACGTTGTGGAATCGATCAGAAAAGGTTGATCATCTAGCATATAAGTATTGCTGTGTACTGCAAGGTTCTGGAATCATCACAATGATAAGAAATTTGACCTAGTCTTCGTAAAGTTACAAGCACTTAACACAGAAATATGTATATGGGACTACGCACACGTGCGCGACACGTCTCACATCCCAATAGATAAACTAATTTACCAAATATATCAATTAGTAGGAGGTTTCCCGGCAAAATGTGTATCATCATGTATAAGTCAAAACATATTCTTTCACATGATTGGTAATAAGAGCTTCCATTTCATTTTTTGAAATTGGACCGTTTCCAAAACTGTTCTTTACCTTTAAACTGCAACATCTCTTTGTTGAAGAAATATTTGAAGCTCATAGTTTGATTACAGTATATATAAACATGGAGCCCTTCCTTTAAGAACAAATCATGTTTTTGTGATTGGTACAATCTAAATATCTATTGAGATGTTCCTTTTCGGAGGACTAGTTTATTATCAATGTAAACTCGACCAATGATATCAAGATTGAACAAACATAAATCATGCATTAAAGGGATCGTGTAACAATGTTAAATCTGATATACACGGCCCTACGTGTTATCAGTGTCTGTGATATCGTGTAATATTGAAGCCCTAAAAAAATTGCGCTTCAAAATGATCAAGAAGTGCCTCAAAAAATAAAAATCTTTGAGTGACCAGTTTTACCATACTCGTTTCCCCCTATAGACTGTAGTGTTATGAAAACCGTCAGGCGAACGGTTTTCAAAATTTGTAATTCCAATCATAAATATCTTTATGATCAGACAGGCGATCGGCTTGTAAAAGTCATGGGGTTCCTGACTGACCTAAAGGTTTATAATTATCATTGCATTATGAGCTAAATCCAAAATTTTATTTCAGAATCTGAGACAAAGTTACCGGATCCCTTTAACAAAATTTATTTTCCAGTGTCGTACTCAGCACAAGATGGGCCATTCACATTGTAAGAAATATAAAGTATAGAAATTATCACAATTTCACTTAATTATACAGAGAATGTTTCATTGTATATAAACTATTGCACTAGAACATACAATTCATGTATAATATGGGCTTGTAGCATATTCAAATATACATTCCTATTGATATTACAATCTCTAATACACTGTCGCTCATAAAGTTGGAATATTTTTTTTTACCCCAATTTGGCTCAAGGCATGGGCACACAGAAGATTTTTTTTATGTTGGGGACCGGGGGGAAATTCAATGAATTATTGAAAATTTATTGCATTTTCTTTGTTGTTGTTTTATTTGTGGGAACTGCCCCCTACCCAAGCCCCCGCTGCGTACAGTCATGGTTCAGTGGCAAAGCAATGGCCTCGCAACTGTGAGGCCCTTGGATCAAAAACGTGTCGATGTCCTATATTAGTGCCCTGTTGTAGGGCATTAATCCTCATTGCTGTCATTTATGACTTAAGGGCGTAGGTCCCCTAGTTGATAAGCATAGTAGCAAACACATGCTTTAGCAGTCACGCAAAACAAACACTGGCAAATTAGTATTCAATACAATCTGAGAATGTAATATGTATACTATTATCTAGATCTATTAGGAATAAATCATTGTCCAAATAACTCCATAAATTGAGGTTTAAAAAAATATTCCAACTATATGAGGCGACAGTGTACATCAACGTTAGGAAAACCTTCATATTATCTTTCATTTCTCTCTGTAATTTATTTCAGGTCTGGTTTGAGCCGTACACCATGGCCTTCTTTCAAGACTTTCAATTCAAACAGAGAACTGGAAGTTATCTCCCACATTCTGCCGATGATTTCGATTCGAAAGACTTCATGAGACAGAAACGATTGCATGCTCAAGGGACGTCTCTTGAACACCTCTTCAATCTGCCAAGTGTAGACGAAACTCTTATTTTGTGAGTAACAAGAAAGAAGGACGAATTAAAGATAAAGTTGAGTTCTGGTCATGCGATTGCATTGTGAAAGAAAAGGTGTGAAATGGATCAGAAAAAGTTGATCATGTAGCATGTAAGTATTGGTGTTTACTGCAAGGTTCTGGAATCATCAAAATCATGATAAATTTGGCCCAGTCTTGGTAAAGTAACAAGCACTGTACACAGAAAGATGTATATGGGACTACACAAATGGTGTCGGGGCTACTTTCCTTGATTTCCTTATCTTTCTATGCTCATTACTCAGCCAATATACATTTTCTACCAATTTTTTTTTGCAAATGACATTTATTTGTAATCTTGAACATCCAGTGTAAGTTTCGTTTGATTCTGTGAGTTTTTTTTTTTTTTTAACCAGAACTCAAGTTTATCTTTATGCATGAAACACATTAGCCTTTGTGCAGTTAATAATGACGTGGCAAAACCGCGGAGGTATTTTTTAATGGCGTTTTGGGGGTAATAATTCTTGTTATAAGTTTGTATACAAATAAAATAGATATACTCAAGAGCTGAAATTGATAACGAAACATTGTTAATCTAAATGCTGCATGCCCCTACCTATAAGACTAACCAATTCTAACCATACCCTTACAAAAATACCTAATGGTAAATGAATGGTGTTTGAATGGTAGTGTCAATGGTAAATGGTATTTCAATGGTGTGCCAATGGTGGATTCTGTATGGTGAATGGTGTTTCAATGCTGGTGTATGATGGTGAATGGTGTTTCAATGGTAGAGTCTGTATGGTGAATGGTGTTTCAATGGTAGAGTCTGTAGGTCAATGGTGTTTCAATGGTGGCGTCTGTATGGTCAATGGTGTTTCAATGGTGGCGTCTGTACGGTGAGTGGTGTTTCAATGGTGGAATTGTGTGGTCAATGGTGTTTCAATGGTGGAATTGTGTGGTCAATGGTGTTTCAATAATGGCGTCTGTATGGTCAATGGTGTTTCAATGGTGGCGTCTCTACGGTGAGTGGTGTTTTAATGGTAGAGTCTGTATGGTCAATGGTGTTTCAATGGTGGAATTGTGTGGTCAATGGTGTTTCAATGGTGGAATTGTATGGTGAATGGTGTTTCAATGGTGGAATTGTATGGTGAATGGTGTTTCAATGGTAGGGTCTGTATGGTGAATGGTGTTTCAATGGTGGCGTCTGTATGGTGAATGGTGTTTCAATGGTGGCGTCTGTATGGTAAATGGTGGTTTAATGGTGGAATTGTATGATGAATGGTGTTTCAATGGTAGAGTTTGTATGGTGAATGGTGTTTCAATGGTGGATCTGTATGGTGAATGGTGTTTCAATGGTGGAATTGTATGGTGATTGGTGTTTCAATGGTAGAGTCTGTATGGTAAATGGTGTTTCAATGGTGGAATTGTGTGGTCAATGGTGTTTCAATGGTGGAATTGTGTGGTCAATGGTGTTTCAATGGTGGAATTGTATGGTCAATGGTGTTTCAATGGTGGAATTGTAATTGTATGGTGAATGGTGTTTCAATGGTAGAGTCTGTATGGTCAATGGTGTTTCAATGGTGGAATTGTGTGGTCAATGATGTTTCAATGGTGGAATTGTATGGTGAATGGTGTTTCAATGGTGGAATTGTATGGTGAATGGTGTTTTAATGGTAGAGTCTGTATAGTGAATGGTGTTTCAATGGTGGCGTCTGTATGGTCAATGGTGTTTCAATGGTGGCGTCTCTACGGTGAGTGGTGTTTCAATGGTGGATTTGTATGGTGAATGGTGTTTCAATGGTGGATTTGTATAGTGAATGGTTTTTCAATGGTGGAATTGTATGGTGAATGGTGTTTTAATGGTAGAGTCTGTATGGTGAATGGTGTTTCAATGGTGGAATTGTATGGTCAATGGTGTTTCAATGGTGGAATTGTATGGTCAATGGTGTTTCAATGGTGGAGTTTGTACGGTGAATGGTATTTCAATGGTGGAATTGTATGGTGAATGGTGTTTCAATTGTGGCGTGTGATGGTGAATGGTGATTCAATGGTAGAGTCTGTATGGTGAATGGTGTTTAACTGGTAGTGACTTTGAGAAAACTAGGTGTCCCTTATACTTTGAACTACAATTTGCTCTGTGACTTAGCTTTATTTTCGCGAATTTTTCTTCATGATCAACGCTTCAAAGCTGACAAACTGCAAGGAATAATACCTTAGTCCTCAGGAACAATGATGGATCTTTAGTTTTTTCTTCAATTTGGAGTAATTTTGGATATGGTATGTGTCTCTTTACCGTGAGTAACTGCTGTTTTGTGCCTGTGGTCCCACTCATATAACTCTATGATGTACATTATTATACATATGCTTACATGAAGAGTTGAACAGCCTGTTATTGTTAATTAAAGCAGCTTATAAATCATTCTATTTGATTACAAAAATTGAAATATTACGGTATTAGGGGCACACCTTTAGAACTTTTATCAAGTTATTTATCTGATCGTAAACAACAATTATTAATGAAGCTGAATCCCAAGTTAAAACAATAGGTTGCAGAATTCCTAAGGATCTATTCTCGGCCCGCCCCCCCCCCTCCTTAATTTAGATTTATATTAATGCCATACCATGTTCAACCCATAATTTGCGTTGTATTTTATTTGCAGACGATGCCACCCTTACAAAATAATGTAATGGTATACCAATGGTATACCATTCGGAAGAACCACTGAATATACCATACGGATACAGTTCAGTTCAGTTCAGTTCATTTTATTCAAAACCATACAAAGCATGATATAATCTGTTACATAAAAAAGAGACTGGTAATAGTACATCAATCAACATATTCTAACTTGATTACATCATAAACTGAACGGTTTTAGGACCCCTTTAGAAGCTAAGCTTGTGAGCGGGGCCCTATAACAAAATACATACATTTACAGTAAAAAGAATGTTACGTATGATTATACAATGGATGAAAATACTAAGCTACAGAATATAGAACATACAAATACTCTCACACACACACACATGCAGACACCACACACGTACACCACCATACACAGCAAACACACTGACGAGTAGGTCCTTAGTGGTCAAAACCATTCACAAACACCATTTTAATACCATTCCGATACCATTGAGATTACGCTCCCAACGTACCATTTATCTACCAGTAAAATACCATTCAACCTAATAATACTTTTTGGACGCTCATTTGCATAATCACCAATGGCAGATGAATGGTACTATTTACACCATGGAAATTTGAATATGAAATATGCAAATTTTGTACCATTAATCTGTTGGTTGATTTGTTGATATTGTGATGTGGGTCCCCAAAAAAATCATTACGTAATTCATTAATTGTATCTACATTTCAGGCGTGATAGTGTTAGGAGACAATTAAGCAGCATACCCGCATGTGAATCAGCCTTCGTTAAAGACATGGCGTACGGTGTCACAGATTTCCTGGATCTTCTACCTGCAAAGGACTCCGGGTACCAACACACCTTCCTCATCCGAAATCCGAAGAAAGTGTTTCCGGCGTGGCGCCGACTAATCATTGCACAACTCACCAGTGATCCACCCCCTTCCGGACAAGCCCCCACGTTTGATGATGAAACCACATTTGATATGACGTCAAACGTCCCCTACATGATGCCAGGCTATTCTTACAAATGCCAGTATGATTTGTGGAGATACGTTAAGGAAAATATCGATCCAAACCCCATCGTTATTGACGCAGACGACATCTTATCCGATCCATTGGTGATGCTATCGAAGTTTACCGATGCAACTAAGATGCCCTTCAATGGCTCGACATCTCTGAGTTGGGATGCGCGCGCCGATGTGGTGTCCAAGTGGAGGTGCTTTATACCTTTAGCAAATGCCAGACCTGGTGATTTTATCTATCGGACGCACTCTAAGGCCATCTTTAGCTCCTGTTTTGAAAGAAGAGTAAAACCGAAGCAGCCTGGTGGAGAACTTTCATCCGATGTGATCAAATGTATTGATGCGACGATGCCCTATTACATGGAAATGGCACAATATAAACTAACCTGATCGTCTCGATGTCAAATTACTACATGTAGCAGTTTCTAATTGTCACATTTGTCCGAAGTAAAAGAGAGAAATTGTGTTTAGACCACAGCATTCTGTTCTTAAAAAGAACCTTGAACTATATTTTATTTAATGATTTGAAATAATTGTTACCTTTTGGTGAGGATTTTCATTCAAGATGGTTTGCTCTCTCAGCCTCTCTTAGGGTAATGGGAAAGTCAGGACATACATGTAATGCGGGATATTTTTTGTTGTAGATTTGAATAACTATGCAAATGAGACTGACCAAAACAAATTGGTAGTGATTGTTTATTGTAGTTCAAGTACATTACATATACTCGATTTTTTTTAAATCATTTTTCTGGCCTGCAGTGCATGCCTGGTTTTATTTTTGTCAATACTGACACAAAAATACTTGAATAATCATTATGGTGATGTAAATGCCCTCATTGGTATGTAATCTTAAATTGTGCTTTTCAGTTGGCCATTGTTAATTTTGTGCCTCCGACCTGTAGTGCCCGGATGGGTTAATAATGTAAAG